>APFE030593433.1:0-18651 GCA_000404065.3 Pinus taeda | reverse complement strand
ATATGTGTTTTATGTGTTATGCTCTCGCATTTTTATTTTTCCTGTGATTTAGAATTCGTATGCAGGTAATTTCTGTATGGGGTTAAAACCTACACACAGACCATTAGAAACAAAGGCAGGCAGTATTGAAGGCAGTGCTGAGACAGAACAAAGACAGAGACAAAGAGTGATAGAGAGAGTCTGTGTACTCAGAGAGGCTTGAGCTCATACTTTTGTAAAAATCTGTTCTAAAGACATAATAGAGAGGCCACCACTGAAGGCTGGACCAGGAGATGTAGCCCAGGAGTATTAGGTGAAATCCTTATTAAACTTGTTATGCTTGTGTGTGTTGTCGATTATGCATCTTTAACTGCTTCATTGTCTATGTATTTCACAATCTTATCGATCCATTTCATAAAGTAACATAGGAAAATCCATGCACATGAGTTTGCAATACCTTATTAATTGTCTTAGATCTCATTACCAGATCAAGTGGTATTAGAGATTTAGGTTGCTAAGATTAGACAAGCTTGTGCTGGATTGGTGAATGATAACTAGGTCAAAGCTCAAATTAGGAGAAGGAGAACTGGTTGAAGCTAACCAAGAAATAGGAAGAGTCTATCCTAGGAGGAAAATGGCAGAAGAAAATCCCTTGGAATCAGACTCTCAGTTCATGGACAGTTTCATGACCATGAGAGCCATGGTAGAAGAGATGTACTGAGAATTTAAGAAAGGCAGAGGTGAAGATTCTTCAACCTCCAAACAAGACAAAGGAACAGAAGAATCTCTTTTAGATGGCCATTTTAAAGGCAAAGGGAAAGGAAAAGAGGCTCCTCTATCCACACCTCTTGATAGCCCTGAAAATAGAAAGAAGAAAACATCTTTGATTAAATTAGATTATAAATTTGATTTGTCAATATACGATGGAGAATTAAATGAAGAGAAGCTAGATAACCAGATCAGACAGATTGATGTGTATTGCAGGGTGCAAAATATTGATTCAGATAGGAGTAAAATTCAGCTGGCCAGCCTACGCCTTCGAGGAACTGCCTTGGTATGTTGGGAAGGCAGGACACAATCTGACTTGAAGAAGCATGGTAAAATTCTTTTTCTCTAAAGTGAATTTTTTTCTGCAATTAAAAAACAATTCTATCCACTAGCTTATATGCAGCAAGCTATGATGAGTTGGCAAACTCTTTTCCAATTAAAAGGGCAAAGTGTACAAAGCTACACCCAAGAATTTAGAAAAAGATCTTTGATTCTAGGCATTTCTTTAAACTCACTTGAAACTTTGTTGAAGTACATAGGTGCTCTACACAACTATTTAAGGCACACCATTCTCATGTTTAACCCTACTATCATAGATGAGGTATCTGTTCAGGCTACTCATCTAGAGGCTAGAGGCAAGAATGTGAACCCAGATATTGGGGGATCATCAAAACCCACTGCAAGCAAAAACAAGGAAAAGAGGAAGCAAAAATGGAAAGAGAGGAAGGCAAATTTTGTATAGAAGGCCAAACCTTCATGCACTCACTGCAAGAAGGATGGACATGATGATGAACATTGTTGGTCTTTGCATCTGAAGTTGAAACCCAAGAATTTTGATGGCAAGAAGAAGAATACTTTTGCTGCTATACAGAAAGATTTGAGGCCAGACTCAGGTGATGAAACAACAATTGCAGCCACAGGTATAAAAGGTAAAAATTCTGAAGCATCTACTAGTAATTCTGCCCAAACTATTGATAGTGAAGAAAATGAGAGGAAAAGGCATGAGCTTTTTCATATTAGAGTTATTTCCAGGCATCAAAAGGTTGATACTTTGTTTGATAGTGGCTCACAAATAAACTTAATTTCTGAAGCAATTGTAAAGAAATTGGGACTACTAACACACCTCACAAGAAGCCATATCCATTAGGTTGGGTATGTGATAAAGCAAAGCTACAAGTGACTAGACAATGCAAACTTAGACCCAACATTTGTAGATGAGGTTGAGTTAGATATTGTTCCCTTTGATATATGTGGAATTTTTTAGGAAGCCCTTACTTGTATGATAGAAAAGCCATTTTCTATAGAGCTGAAAATAAGTATCAACTCGTTAAAGATGGAATCAAATATATTGTAAGAGATCATAAACTCAAGAATAATTATACTCTCTTAAACTCAGGGCAGATGAAAAGAATTGTAAATTCATGCAAGCAATTTTTACTGATGGTTGTAAAGGAAAAGAAACCTGATAAAACCAATGTATTTGAAGGTTGTGATGCTAAATAGCAAGCTGATTTAGAAAAAGTTGTTTTAGAATATGATATCTTATTTCAAGAACCTAAAGGTTTGCCACCTGAAAGGGAAATTGTGCATGATATTAATTTGCAGCAAGATGCTCCATTGCCTAACATCGAAATGTACAAGTTATTCACTTTAGAGAATGCAAAAATCAAGAAGCAGGTACAGGAGCTACTCGAGAAAGGGTTCATAAGACCAAGCACATCACCATGTGGATCTCCAATCATGTTGGTGAGGAAGAAAGATGGTTCGTGGAGGATGTGCATTGATTATCGAGCACTGAATAAAATAACGATCAAGAATTGTTATCCCCTTCCTCGCATTGATGATCTATTGGATCAGTTGAAGGAAGTTGTTTACTTTTCCAAGTTGGACTTGTGTAGTGGTTACCATCAGTTCAGAGTAGCAGGGCAAGATGCATGGAAGACTACTTTCAAAACAAAGCAAGGGTTGTATGAATGGCTAGTTATGTCTTTTGGCTTAACTAATGCTCCTGCCACTTTCATGAGAGTTATGAATGATGTACCCAGGCCTCTTATTGATGATTTTGTAATTGTATATCTAGATGACATTCTTGTATTCAATACAACATGGGAAGAACAGTTACAGCATGTAAAGCGGACTCTAGATGTTTTGAAGCAAGAAAATATCTATGTTAAATTATCAAAATGTGAATTTGGTAAAACATCTTTGAATTATTTGGATCATATTGTAGGGGTGGTGAATTGAAGATAGATCCCTCTAAGGTTGCAATCATTGTAAACTGGCCTAAGTCCAAATCTGCTACAGAAGTTAGAAGCTTCATAGGAGCAGCACAATATTGGAGAAACTTTATTGCTAACTTTTCCTTAATTGCAGCTCCCTTACATGCTTTAACAGGATTGAACAAGGTGTTTCAGTGGGGAGGAAAACAGCAGAAAGCCTTCGACACCTTGAAAGAAAAAATCAGTACAGCACCAATACTAGAATTGCAAAATCTTCAACAACCATTTGAGATCGAAACTGATGTAAGTGACTATGCCATGGGAGCAGTGTTGATGCAACATGGTAAACCCATATGCTACCATTCTGAGACTTTTAATTCTGCAGTAGTTAATTATCCTACATATGATAAAGAATTGTATGCATTAGTATAGAGTGTAAAAAAGTGGAAACGTTACTTAATGGGCAAAGAAACAGTTATACATACTGATCATCATCCACTTCAGTTTTTGCACTCACAAACTAAATTGCAGCAATCAAGGCACTATAGATGGATGGGTTTCCTACAAAAGTCTCATTTAGTCATTAGATATAAAAAGGGCATACACAATAAAGTTACGGATATGTTGTCCAGACCAACCATAAATGCATCTACTATACTTAAGCATAGCTCAGTAATGCGTGAAAGCTATATTGAACAATATGCTCAAGATATAGACTTTAAAGATGTATATGCAATTTTAAGTAATGGCAAAAAGGTAGAAGAACTAGATTACTATGTTAAGGACCAACTCTTGTATCATTTGGGAAAGCTATGCATTCCACAAATAGAAAGAGTTAACATAATTAGGGTAGCACACACTTCTCTGATATTAGGCCATTTTGATGTAAGTAAAATAGTTGCACAACTTCAAAGATACTGCTATTGGCCAAAAATGCATGAAACAGTTTCTAGATATGTAAGAGGGTGTACCATGTGTGCTAAAAGCAAGCCTAGCAATAGAATACTAGGCTTGTACACTCCACTACTAGTTCCTTACCATCCTTGGGAAAGTGTTTCCATGGAATTTGTTGGGGGATTGCCAAAATCTAGAAAGGGACATGACTATTTATATGTTATTGTGGACAGGTTCAACAAAATGTGTATTTTAATACCCTATAATAAGCAGATTACAGTTGAACAAACAACAAAATTGTTCTTTCAGCATGGGTGCATTTTGGGTTACCCACTTCCATAGTATCTGATCGAGACTCCCGATTTGTTGGGAAGTTTTGGTCAAATCTGTGGGAATTGATGGACACCAGACTGAAGAAAAGCACAACCTTTCATCCACAAACAGATGGCCAAACAGAGGTAGTCAACAGGACAGTGATCCAGTTGCTCAGGGGTTATTGCAGCAAGCATCCCATGCTTTAGGATGAACATTTATGTTATGTGCAACATGCTTATAACCTTGCTAAACATTCTTCTACACAGAGATATCCTTTTGAGACTTGTTTTGGTTTTATACCAAGGTCTCCCTTGGATTTTGTCTTTGAGAAAGACATAGCAATTGTTGGACATAGTGATGTGGACAAAGCAACTAGATTCATTGAACAGATTTAAGAAATTCACCAGGTAGTGCAAGAACAGATGGAGAAGATCCAAGCCAAATACAAGGCAAGGCATGATAAACATCGGGTGGAGCACAACTTCCAAGTTGGCGATCAAGTCTTGCTGTATATTAGCAAGGATAGAATGCAAGGTGAAGGAAAGAAGTTAAAGCCAATAAGGTATGGGCCTTTTAAGGTACTTGAGAAAATCGGTAAGAACACTTTCCGCCTTGATCTTCCAGCATACATGTACATCTGTTCAGTGGTAAATGCAGAAAACTTAAGACTATTTGAACCTTCATTAATTGAAGGTCTCGAAGAGCAAAGTAATTACCTTCCATTTATGATTTGTTGCCTGAATACCTCAATGAACTATAGGAAGATACAGTTCTGGATAGGAAGGTGAGAACTACGTGCAGAGGGGATGTTGAGTACCTAAGAATTGGGCTCAGGTTCAAAACCCAACAGTGCCAAATGGATAGAGATTGGGCAAGTGAGGCAGTGGTATCCTCACTTAAACGATGCTTGAAAACCAACTTTTGGTGGTCCAAAAGCCTTTTTCAATGGGAAGGCGTGACCCAAATGGATCCAAGAACACTCTCTAAGTCTTGAAAACTCAAAGAAAAAAAATCATGACGACGACCAAAGAAAATTGCATGAGAAAACCTTTCCCAATGTGGAAAACACTATTAGGAGAAGAAAACACATGAAACATAAAAAATAATAGAGTATCAGAGGTAGAGCAAATGAATGCACAGTAGTCGTCAGATCTGGCCAATCAATGGTCCAGTTCTGATCGGCAATCGTAATTAGCATAGGAAAACAACGGGTATCAGTGCAGACCACATGACACTTGCGACGACGATTAGCGGAGTCAACTAAGACCATCGATCAAGTGCACAGATCGACGACCAATGTTGCATCGCAGGATCGCTATTGGAAAATATGAAGAATACTTGCAAACGGTCTGGGGCATAAGCGATATGCGATTGTGATCGATCACATCACAGTATCACAATTGGGACTACACAGAGGAGTGGGCATATACACAGATACATCTATGATCCGATGGACATGACCCGATAACATTATAAGCCAAACAAACACCATTTTTAATGTATTTTGTGCAGTTTCGTTTGTTAAACGAAATACGAAGGAGAAAGTGTCGATGCGATAAGCCGAACCCAAAAGGGTACGTTAAGGCTATTACATATAGTTTCAAGTTCGGAGGAAAATCCATTCTAATGCATTTTCGTAGTTTTTAATGTATTTCCAAAATACAAAGGGACGGGCCATTTTGATATGCGATGGCGACTTACAAGTGGACCCGATAGGAGAATAAGGTGGATTTAAGGACTTTTGAAGTCCGATACATAGAGTTTTGGTGGATTTTCTCAGTTTCAAATACATTTCAGTATGTTAAATAAAGAGCGCCTGTTTCAAGAGTTCTAGAGGTCCGAGGCACACTTACGTTACAGAATAGGTGGCCACCTCCCCTTTAGGCGTTATGCAATGATTGTATAACGTTGGAAGAGGGATTCAAAGTGAACAGAGGCTAGGGAGACTGAGAGACGAGAACTTGAAATGAATAGGAAACACGTTTTTGGCTTTAAAAAGCCATAGACAAAGAGAAAAAAAAAGCACTATTGTAGGCAAATGCCGAGACAGAGTTAGGACAGAGACATAGAGCATTGAGGGAGTCTGTGTACTCAGAGAAAACTTAAGAGGTTCAAATAAAGCTCTTGTTGTTGCATCTATTGTGTGGGAGGCTCAAATTGAGCTCACTATTGTAAAAACTCTGCTTGAAGACATAATAGAGAGGTCACCACTGAAGGCTGGACCAAGAGATGCAGCCCATGAGTATTGGGTGAACTCCTCATTAAATTTGTTGTGTTATGTGTTGTCTATTATGTTTTGTTTACTTCTTCATTGTCTATGTATTTCGCAATCTTATCGATCCATTTCATAAAATAACATAGGCACATCCAAGCACATAAGTCTGTAATACCTTATTATTTGTCTTAGATCTCATTATTAGATCAACAAAGCTTAATGCAACATCTAAAAAATGTGAAGGGTGGTGCTTTGAATTTGAATCATCTCCTTACACACAAAACCTGACACCTTCCACGTCAGCCACTCCTTTACACTCCATAGGGGATTCCTTCTTCATGAAACATCATCAGTCGATTACTCACTTGGTCAAATAACATTCTGGCATTCGTACGATCGCTCCTACCCACACATCATTCGCAATAGGTTAGCATTACACAAGAAGAAAATATGAATCAAACACATTGATCTCAACAAATAGCAGCTTCTTGAATGGAGCCAGTACGTTTAGCTTGAATGTGTGTGAAGCATTCAATCTTCAATTCCATGATATTTGGATTATTTGAATAGATGACAACAATGTCACCACCTTCATAATTACGTCCTTCATAGTGCAATGATGTTTCTCCTTTCACATCATCAGGCATGTCTTTAAGAAGCCTCTCCATGCATAAGGGAATATCTAGATCACACATCTCTTTGCTGGATTGGTGAATAGAAATGCCTTGGCCACTCCACTTTGCCTAGCTTTGCACGTTGCCTCCTCTAGACTTCAAAAATTCCTTAATCTCCATAGCTTGACACACACAATTCTTCACAACTTCAAGTGCACAAATTTTCATAGTTTCGACTCTAGCTTCATGCCCTTTCTTCACAACTCCACAAACAACACGTATCCTCACAAGTCACTGCCATAGGTAGATCTACTACCATGGTCACCAATAACAACACAACGACTTCTTTCTTCTCAAATAATCAAATTGAAGACAATGTAGCATATAGCACGACATCCAACACTTAACACACATAATACAGTTCCACTATTTGATTTAGACTTTGCACCTAGACAAATTACCTTGCCACCGTGAATGTGCATCATATAACGGTCAAGACTGTTAGCCTTTAGACAAATCGTATCTGCTATTGCTAGACTGCTTCCACACTATCGGTTTACCCTAGATCACTAACTCTCAACAATCTTTATCATAATAACCAACAACACAGATTTTCTGGCTTGCAATCTCCTCTCCACTGCATATGACGTTATATTCCAACCCTAACCTCTTTATTTGTGTAATAATCCCAAGGGGCCTAGTGAGAGTCATAGTTAATTAGTTGAGTCAATAAATCCTGTAAGTGGTTATCTGCGTTAATAATAATTGTAAATGGTTGACTCACATTATAGAAAAAGGGACCACAATTAGTTATGAACAAGCCATAGTTAATAAATAAAGTGTTTAACCAATGTTATGCAAAGGACCACTAGTAGTTAGGGTTTTGGATTCCATTAAGCTATAAATTATCTTAGATAGCAAGGGAAGAATCATCGAGTATTATTGTAATTGAGTTCTGATCTATTCAAGGTTTCCCCCTCAAAGAGGCAAGTGAAAATTTTATTATGCTTACGAATAATAAAATATCTTTGCAGTTTGTCTCATTTCATGTGATATTTCTGTGTTTCGGGCTATATTGTTTTGTGTTTCTAGTATTTTGGTTTTCTTGCAGGTTAAGTGCATAACAAGTGTTATTAGAGCACTTTCTAGGGCCAACTATACCTCCAATTTTTGCAGATTTTTAGGCTAGAGATGTTTTCCGACGTCTTTAAACCACAAGATTTATCATTGAGTGCATAAACTTGTGGATTTGGGGAGGCATGCACATAGGAACAACAAAAGGTGGTCACATTTGTTGGAGTCCCTTGTAATCCCCTGTTTGGTCAATTTAGTGTGTCCTAAATTTCTATATAAATTGTCAATTCGAGAGTCGTAAACTGCTAAAGTGAAGTGCACTATATATGCAAGATAATCGATTTCTTACTTCTTTGTCATTTTTTATTTTTGGTTTGTTTTTGGGTTTATCTTCTTGTTGATTCCCTAATGTGAGATGGCAATTCTAAAAATCAAGTATGGATATAAGTGTTCAAGGCAATGGTGACCTTTAAAATAATTTCCAAACTTCAAAGGTTTCAAAAAGGTTTTCAAACTTGCAATGATGAAATCAATTACTAAGAGAAAATAAAAAAGTACCTAAATTCTAATTAAACCAAATAGTGAGCTAGTGACTATGAAACCCAGTATCCTTGCTGCTGCATGAAAAGAAAACTGAACTCAAAGAAATTTAAAAACTGTAAGCAAAGTAAACTAAATCATATTACATCAACTCATATTCTGACCCCTCACCATTCGACTCGCTTTGGCTATAGGAGGTAACTGAAAATGACATGAGTAATCTAATCACTAACTTGCAAAAAAAAAAAAACTAATATCAAACTACGCATTCATACTTCAATCCCTCACCATTCGACTCGCTCTGGCTATAGGAGGTAACTGAAATGACATGAGTAGTCTTAATATCTATCTTGCAGAAAAGTAAATGAACAAAACAAAATGAAAGAAATAAACAGTGCTGGAATTAGAACTAAGAAAATAAATCAGCAGAAGGACAAGATAATTCCATCATGTCATTAATCATTAAAAAGCTATGTGCACTTGTCGGGCTATCTATTAGAACCTGAAATAAAGACACTGATCAGTTAACAGTCATTAGAAAGCATAAAAGAAACTATGGACAACAATCAACATGAATACCATAAGCAGTGTAATATATACAAGCAAATGATTATGGCATCAGGAACGTAAATGAAGAAAGCATGAAACTATACAGTAATTACAGAACCTTGGTGTACAAGGGCCCTCTACAACCTCGGCCAATCATGTATTAAAATGCAGTCATAATATAAGGATTAAGTCACGGCACAGTGGGCTCGTAAAATAGTCAAAATTACATACAAAAAGCTAGGTAATATGCGTATGATAATGCTTTATTTATAATAGGAAATGACACAACTACTTCCTAAAATATGCGCTAATAAACAGACACATGAATAACCACGTCCGGAAGTCTAGCAATATGGTAGCCATGAAAATTAAATCCAAGGAGGGTGGCTGTTAGATTTGGTTCACGGAGCAGTCCACAGGTGTTAGCATGCCTCCTGGGATTTAGGAATTTGCCACGCAAGTCTTCACGTGGTGAAAAACAGAGTTCTGCCACCGTAAAACTCTTAGGTTGACCACCGCTTGACTGTATTTGACCACGGTCTTCTGTGAGTGATTCAGCTGAACCAAGGGGACACACTCCATGTCCACATCATTTGCAACTTGCCCATGTGGCTGGATTCTCCAGTAGACACCTGTAACATAGACTTCAACAAAAAGGCTGCGGAAAGTTGAGCTGGCTGCGGAAAGTGACAAGATTTCACAGGTGACTGAGCAAAAATCTAAATCAAACAGCAGTCACAAGACATAGTTAGGAAACCATTTTATATGCTCTTTTTAAACTAATATGCAATGATTTGACAGCTTGGAGGTTTAGTTAACTGGAAAAAAAAGGCTAAAATGGTGTATAGGGAAGATGCAAGTTTGGGACTCAACATACCCCCACTGTGAAGGTGTTGCATGTCCTCATGCAACCAAAATTTTAATCATCCCCCTTTAATCCATGTGTTCTGAAGCCTCTGCTAGTACATCCAGTCCTCTTCTCTTCTTTCTTGGTGCTACCACCATCTTGGGTTTCCTTATCAAACATCTGAATTTGAGATTGATTAATTCCCTGCTCAACTTTCTGCACTTTTTCTTTAATTTCTTATTCTTTTTCTGCCATAGTCCCAAATGTAGCATAGTATTATCATGAATGATTTTGTCCACTTTGCTTTGCTCCTTTAATGCTTCATTTTCTTGTTTAATGTTCCTGTTTAAAACCTCTAGTTCAAACACTTCTTGTTTCAAGGATTGGACTTGTGCATCTTGTGTTATGTGAGGCAGAGTGGATGATGTGCTCGGACCTGCAACTGTCTTCTCTAAGGATTCGAGGTAATCATACACCTATTGCTGACTTGGATCTATTTCGGGTGTTTTCCTTGGGCTGAATTCAAAGTATTGTTGAGGAGGAGGACTGTCTTCTAATTTTGGCCGAGAAGAACTTACATCAACATCTGGAGGACTGGTTTCAATATTGGTTGAGGATGAGGTGGACTACGGCCAGCTGGAGGTTTCTCGGGTGTTTCCCCACCCAAGTCGATGAAGTGGGGTCCTTTTACTTGTGTTTTCCTCCACTTTCCTCTAAGCTTGCTGCTTCTTCTTAAATACTGTGGGCTAGTACTCTCTTCTTCCATGCTCTGTTTTCCTTTTTCTTTCTTCTTAGCTGTAGCAGCTTGCTTTCGAAGATGCACTAGTCTCTCAGACAACACTTGATAGTCTTCCTCTACAGATGGCTTTGGTGATTGGTAGACATCTTCTGTGTTCCTTTTTCCTTTCAATTTTCTCTATTTTCTGTCCTTAGTTATTTCCTCCTTCTCTTTTTGACCAACTTCTTTAGTTTTGCTAATAGGAGAGTCTTGGATTATGGCACTTTTTTCTTTTCTACTACTCCTTCTTGGTGTCTTTGGTGTACTTCTTTCAGGTGCCTCAGATGGCCCTTGAAAGTAGTTTCTTACTAGAAACCGTTCCAGTGTTAACACTCAGGTTGTCCTTAAGCTCCTGAAGGGATACGACCGAGGTAACCACAAACCAATCTTTGGACTGCAGGTTCTAGCCTACTTGCAATCAGAGAGGGCTCTCTCTTAATGATTTTGTTGATGATGATTTTAGGCTAGCTATTGGGTTCAAAGGGTTTTGTGTTTGGTGGTAGGAAGGATGATGCTTTCAAACAGAGAGGCATGCATAGTGTGATAAGTTCAAACCATTGGGCATGGAGTCAAGGAGTAGGACTGCTGGTGCGTTTTCTTGGTCACAAGAGGAAAATGGAGCAAGGTAGCTACACATAAAACAACCTTCAAGCTAAAGGAGATGAAATGAAATATAAGGAATGAGAGGCAATTAAGAATCCCTCACCCAGCTTAACAGAAGGAAGGCGAATGAGCTCTATCTAGGGGAAGTTAAGAATCCCTGGATATCTGTCATACATGGGTGAATTAGGGAAAATATGAGCCAAAAGGAATTCACATTTATATCTAATTCAAAGAAAAACATATAGAAACAACAGAAATTGAGCATAGAGTGCAATTAAGCAACGTCTAGGCTATTCATTTTTCCTATTATTTAGACAATGATATGATAGCGGTTTAAACATATATAATGAAATATAATGAAGAAAACACTTATTGTTCCATGTAGTAGCACAAGAATTCCACAGTCACACTTCAACCATTTATACGCAGCAAAGAGTAACTGCTCCAATCCTTTCAGCAGTCTTTGATTATAGAACATATCAGATATACAGTGCAAGTCTCTCCTGGATCGGATCAGCCAACTAACCACACCATTCCATCGTTCAGGGCTGTCTTTATAGTGAAAATATCTAGGAGTATTTATTACAACAGATCTTAAACAGATCTGAGGGAAATGAATGCTTTAATCCATCTTATCTTGAAGTAAATGTATGAAATATTTATCTAAGTGCTGCGTTGGGGCAGCTGCTTCAAAATGAGTAGGAATGTATTCTTTGCTGTTATGCGCTTGCCATTTATCATAATTGCGCATTGGTCTCTGCTCCACTGCTCTTGAGTAGCTTTGATGTGTAGTAACTGTGATTTGAGAGGCTTTAAATGGCTTTTACTGTTTCTTTGACTTGCTGGCGGCTCTTTAATGTTTTATCAGCTTCGAGCACTGAGAAAATGTTCGCTGATACATTTTGCCGCAACACTGATACACTTTGCCGCAACACTGATACACTTTGACATGAGTTTTGGCTTCTTTCTGCTTCTGATACTCTTTTAAAATGCTAAATCGCCCTTTTCCTTCCCTTTTCGAGGCACAAAACAACTGTTGAAGAAAAGATTCCCCATTTCGACCTATTTCCCATAGCGATGCGCGATTAGCGCGTAGCATCGAAAACTGCCTCAGATTTTGAATCCGGGCGTCCTAAGCAGCGATTTCGCCTTTGCGTGCTTTTCTTTCGGCGGATGACGTCAGCATGACATCAGCGGTGGGACCCATATGGCGGGTGATGTGGCAGGGTGACATTGCAGGGTAAAAACTCCCATCCCCAGACGCTAATCATCGACAGGTTCGGAAGGGAACAGACCCGCCCTCCGTAGATCTAGGGTGCGGCCAATCGGACGGATGGAAAAACAGAGAAGGCGGCGGGAGGATAAGGGACGGGGCCTACATATATATATGGCATGGATTCATATGAAACACCAGACCATCGGCAATGACCATATCGGCAACGCGCATGCATGCTTTGTTCTGTCATAGCGATACGCCGATCGGCGAAATCGCTATCGGCCAAACCAATTAGGGGCACACGTTATGCGCTGTTTTGATACACGACTCCCCTCTCGATTGCGATATCGCATCAGAGGGGGTCCAATAGAACCTTTTTGCAATCAGAGCAAGGCCCAAGGTAAGTGATGAGGGTTTTATGATCGGTAGTAGAATTTTTTGATGTTTGAAGGGATTTCAAGGCATGGGAGGGGTCTGATATGCATGAGAAGATGGTTTGAGGGGGGAAATGAGGGTTCTTGCTGAGTTTCAAATAAAATTAGCAATTCCCAAGTGTACTTATGGTTATATTTCGACCAGGGGGAGGGGATAAGTATATAGGGGAGTTGTTAACATAGTTTTAGTAGGGAAGGGGAGATAGATAGGGAATTACATATTTAGAGTTAGTAGTTAATATGAATTGTGACAAGAAAGCGCTAAGTGTATAACTCTTAGGCTATAAAGGGGAAATAGGACTTATAGAGGAAGTATGAACATTCCCTGAGTAAAGCATACCTTTACCAAGGCTACTAATATGAAGAATGATGAATCTGAGAGGTACCAAGCAAATCTTGACCTCTTTAGGGGAAGTTAGTGAGTGATTTTAGGGAATAAGGAAGAAGGGGGAAGTTAGTTATGCCTCGCTTGAGCTCCTCCAAATGAAAACTGCTTGATAATTGTGACCTAAATAGATATGACATTTGAAAACATGAAATCGATCACAAATCAACATTCTGCAACTCAAACTACCTACCCAGCCTACTTACCTAGCATTTTTTCTTCTTTTGGTTTGGGTGCACTTGAACTAGAAAACCTAGCTTTTCAACTTTTCTTTTACTGTCCTCCTATCTACATCTATACTTATTTCATCCAGGGGCTCAGATTAAGTTGTTGAGTACCCTTTCTTCTCTACCTGTCTAAGAATCTGCCAAGATTAAGCTGTTTGGACAGATAATGATTCTCTATATTCTACAACAGGAAATTGAAACCTAGGGAGACCAAGATTAAGCTGTTTGGACCTCCCTTTAACTGAAAATTCTTCAAAAATGGAATAGCACATCAAAATTGGAACACAGTAATGGCATTTAGACTAGCACACTCTCATGGCATCCTTCTTTTGCCTCTGTAACAAATATGGAACATTGCAGCATGAAAAGTATGACATATTTGGCATGTAAAAATGTCAATCATGAAAGATGAGTAACCTACTGCAGTAGGAGGCTAACAGTGGCTCCACTTGGGGATGGCTTTTCCTTGTGAAAGGCCAAGAACAGCAGGTCAGACTACCTTGATCTTCTATTGTTGCTGTAGATTGAAATTTCTTAGTGCTAACTGTTGGATAGTTGGAACTTTGGAATGAGAACAACACTTTCCCTCAACTGAATTGCTTGTGGACTGTGTAGCACTGCCTTTTTTCTTCTGCGTGCTCTGTCATCTGGACTATTGCACAAACATAAAACACAGTGATGATATATACAAACATTTATGTACAGACATGATACCGCTGGGTTATTCTCAACGAAAGGGATCATGATAATGCTTTAACATTCGGCCATTTACAGGGCCCTCTTCAGCTGTGCTACCATCTATAGATTTGAGGAAATATGTGTTATTTCCTTGCACAACGCTAATAATGAATGGACCTTTCCAAAGAAAATCAAATTTTGCATGTTTGCCCTTGTCTTCGCTTCACGAGTCCCACCTTAGAACTTTGTTGCCAACACAGAAGTCCTCAGACTTAGCTTTCTTATCAAACATCTTTTTCAGTTTTTCTTACAAAATTTGAGCTCTGTTATACACCTTCTCTCTGGTTTGCTGAAGATGAATGGTCTGATTAATTCTTCTTTTAATGTCATTTGGTTCAGCCTGAATCTCCTGTAACAGTTTGATAGTCGGAATGCCCAAAGATGAAGGAAATCTGGCTTCCATGCCATATACTAGCTCATAAGGGCTCATCCCAATGGATCTCTTGGTTGAAAGTCTGTCTGCCCATAGGGCATTTGTGATCTTTCTATGCCAGTTCTTTTTGTTTTCCTCCAGCACTTTCTTTATGATGTTGATGAGGATTTTGTTGGATGATTCGGCCAAGCCATTACCTTGAGGGTAGTAGGTTGTAGAATGGCCCAAGGTAACGTGAAATTTATGGCAGAAGTTGATCAACTTCTTGGATTTGAAGGCAGCAGCGTTGTCAGTGATGATCTTCTCAGGGCAGCCAAATCTGGAAAGGATATTGCCCTCAAGGAACTGGATAATAGTGGAGTCATTGGCTTGCCTACATGGGATGGCTTCAATCCACTTGGTGAAATAGTCAGTGGCTGTTAAAATCCACTTGTGCTGGCCTGAAGAAGAGGGATGGATTTCACCTATGAAGTCAAGACCCCATTGTTGAAAAGGCCTTTTGGTTGAGATGGGCTTAAGGGGCAAAGGCAACAGTTTTCTTTTTCCTTCAAAGATTTGGCATTTGTGACATGAAACAATAAATTTCTTGACATCTGAAAATAGAGAGGGCCAATAATAACCAGCCCTTAAAATCTTGTCAGTAGTGGATTTCCAATATAGATGCCCTCCACAGTCCCCTACATGGAACTCTTTCATGATGCTGTTAGTTTCATTTATGGTTAAACATTTCAGTAAAATTCCTTCATGATTTTTCCAAAACAGGGCACCATCTAAGACACAAAACTTTGATGCTTTTATTTTTAGAAATCTCTTTTTGGTTCTGGACAATCCTGGGGGAGCACACAGGTTTAACAATACAAAGCAAATATCACCATACCATGGGGATTGTAAAAAGGTTTGACTGATCTGTGGAGTCGCCAGTTCCCGTTCATTGTCCAGTTGATAGATGTCTAAGGCTTGAAGATTCGTTTCGGACATTAGTTTGGCTAAACCTTGTCCCTTTATCAACTTGGTGGGTTTTATCTCAATGTCATATTCAAGAATGCTGGCAATCCACTTGCCTCTTTTGCCTTCCAGCCCCTCCTGAGTTAATATGTCTTTTACAACAGTGTTTGGGACATAGGAAATCACATGTTAATATAAAATATAAACTCTGAAGTCTTTTATAGCCTTGACAAGGGCATAGGCCTGCTTTTCCATAATTTGATACTTCAAGGGCGCATCTCTTAAGGCTCGGCTAAAAAATGCAATTGGATTTTCATTTCCTTGATCATCTTTTTGCAAAAGGACAACAGCTATCGTGTGTTCGGATGCAAAAGAAAAAATGATAAAATCTTTGTCAAATTGCGGACTTGTGAGGACAGGCATTTGAGTCAAGGCAGTTTTGATACTCTCAAAAGCCTGCTTGGTTTTAAGAGACCATCTTAGCTTGGCATCCTTTTTTAACATGTTGCTTAACAGTCTTATCAGTTCGGCTAAATTTGGGATAAATCTCCTTAGGAAATTGATCTTTCCAAGGAATGTTTGCAACTCTTTTATGTTTCTTGGGTAGGGAATTTGGAGGATGGCTTGGATCCTTTCCGGATCAATTCTAATACCGTCTTTTGAAATGATGTGGCCTAACAACTTACCTTCCTCAAGGCCAAAGAAGGACTTCTTGGGGTTCAAGGAAATGCCATATTTCATGCATGTCATGAAGATTTTCCTTAAATGTTTGAGGTGCTCTTGATCAGATTTAGAGAAAGGGGTTAAGTCATCAAGGTAAACAACAAGGAAATCATGTATTTCCTTGGAAAATGCAATATCCATTGCCCTTTGAAAGGTGGCACCAACGTTCTTTAGCCCGAAAGGCATTTTAACATACTTAAATGTTCCCCACTGTGTGGTAAAGGCTGTCTTGTCTTGGTCATCTGGGTGAACAAGTATTTGATTGAAACCTGAAAGGCCATCAAGTAAAGAAATTCTAGATGACCCCACTACTCGTTGTAGGATGTGGTCCATTTTGGGCAAAGGATAGTGGTCTTTTAGAGAGACTTGATTTAAGTTTCTTAGGTCTACACACAGTCTGATCTCACCTAATTTTTTCCTTGTAGGAACCAGATTGGATACCCATTCAGAAAATCTGATGGGTGTTATGATACCTGCTTCAAACATTTTTTCACTTCCTTTTCAATGAGGGGAAGAAGTATAGGGTTTATTCTTCTAAGTTTCTGCTTGAATGGTTTTTGATTTGGTTTTAAGGGGATGGTATGTTGAATCACTGAGGTGTCATAGGACTTCAAGTCCTCATAACTCCAAGCAAATACATCTTGGAACTCTTTGAACAAATCCACATACTTTGGTTTTTTATCAATGGGCATATTTTTGGACAATTTAATCATTTTGGGCTTTTCTACTGTCCCTATGTTGTGTTCTTCTATAGCAGCACCTAAAGGCTCCATTTTTGGCTTTTTGGGCACATCATTATCATCAAACATGTCTTCTAATGGAGTGAGGCCAGCAGACAAAAAGTTATTCTTTAGATCAATGAGCTCGGCCTCTGCTTTGGCTGTTTCGTCTAAATGCATTTGTTTCAGCTCTTCTATGTTTGCATTATCAAAAATAGTTGGGTTAAGGATTTGTTTTGCTGTTTTGCTGTTAGCACCTGCTGATTTTCGTTTATCTATTGCTGGGAATCGTTCATGGCCTCTATGTCAATGTTTATATTTGAAAACTTGCCCTCAAGAGTGAGGAAATTGTTAATCTGGGCATCATTTTCAAATACTTGCCAGTCTTTAATATTGTTAGGAACAACGGGCCTATGTTTTATCTCAACAGTAAAATGGTGATTTGGCTCAAAGGGAAGCTTGCATGTGCTAGCAAAAGTGGCTAGGCTGTGTGCATGTATGTTATGGTTTCTAGAAATCTTGGCAAGCTCGGATTCAGTGAAGGTATTAAGTATTTCTGTGGCAGCAGCCCTATAGGCCCTCTTTCTATTGTCATTAGTAACAAAGTTACCTTTCATTTGTTGTATGATTAAATCAGAGTCACCTAGAATGGACACTTTTGTAGCTCCTAGAACTTTGAGCAATTTTAGGCCTAAGAGGAGAGCCTCATACTCTGCCATGTTGTTGGTATATCTGAAATTTAGTCTGTAGGCATGGCCTTCTGCATGATTGTCACGTGTATTGTGAATCCATATCCCTGCCCCAGCTCCTAACTTGTTGACAGAACCATGAAACTCTAAATACCATGTGATTTCTTGCTTGGGGTTTGTATTAAGAGTTTCAGTCATTCTAGGATTGGATAGATTTAAAATTTCTGTTTGGGGAGGTTTTACTTGTTTGCTGGTTGCCTTGATTGTTGTGACCATTTCATGGGCATGGGCAACCGATTCCTCGTTTATACATGTTTCTAGCTCTACAACTAAAGGTTTCTCATTAGTTGGAGGATTGGTATCATCATTGAAAAGAATAAAGGAATCCATATCAGAATGGATTGAGTAAATTGGAAAATTTTGGGGCTTTTCCTCACTACTTACCACATACTTCATTAGTGTTTCCCTGTACAGTCTCTTTGGTTGCCCAAAGACAAATATAGTGGCATAAGAGAGGTCAAGTTGGAGGGATCTTTGGAGTTTTTCTCCTCAAGATCTTGATAAGAGAATCCCATATTTTGGTGGAATGTCGGCAACTACTACGTCCATTAGGATTGTCTTGTTGGGAAATTGGACCAGAGACACACAAAGGTCTTTGATTAAGCCTAAACACTTGACCTGACTTGAGTCGAAGGAGAACAGATCTTTGTAGGGTCTTGTGAAATTAAGGTTTAGCTTTTCCATTACAGCTTTGGGCATAAGATTGTGTGAGGCACCTGAGTCAAACATAGCATTATGCAAGATCTT
>APFE030593417.1:0-16279 GCA_000404065.3 Pinus taeda | reverse complement strand
TTCTCTGACTCCTTCAGAGGGATCCTAGTACAAATGTTCACATGCTCAGAGAATCACTGTCAGGACATACGAATAATGCACCAATTGGAAATATTTCCATTCATTATTATTTTTTCCAAGCTATTATGTATTCTTGTAGTTGGTAACCTACAAGTTGAGTTTATACCTGATAGAATTTGTTATAAAATGGAGTAATTTTACTCAATTAACATGGAACGTGAATATGTTCCAGCTTGAATCAAGGTTTGTGGTCTTATATAGGCATAAAAAGGCAGTTTGTAGACCTAGTTGAAACCAATCAACCAGAGGGCGGTTTCCAAGAGTACTAGCACCTAGGCATTGTGTATGTGCCTAATTGAAACCACGTGTTCAAGTGATTGACAAGGATTTTTTTTTTTTTAAATGAGAAGATGTCTTTAACAGATGGTAAAAATGGAATAAGCATGCCCCTCCCACCTGCAGTTTAAGCAAAGAATGAGGTTGCTGGTGCCTTTCTAGTACCATTACAATAGTGACAATCATCCGCCCAAAGACTACATCAAAAGTATCTGCCTGTAAGCTATAATCAGTAGTTGGCACGAGACCCAAGATCAATAGCAAACTCCATGCAGGGAAGGAGCATCTTTGATAAAACTCAAAAATGAGTCAGGAGGATTAGAATAAGAGTACAATTTCACCAAGTTGCATGCAAACAACATCTGTGGCCCTTCCAAATCGGAGAACCAAAAGTTTGTCCAATGTATCCGTGACAAGCTTGTCAACATCCTGATTCCTTGTAAGAGTCTGTAATAGGAAGCTCATTTCTGTGTTGAAAATCAATCAAATTTCCCTCTTCCTATGAACACAAGCAAAGGGAAACAACTTATCTTGTAAAGACTAATGCAATAGTGAGAAACTCATGAAACAACCGACAATTAACAGTTGCATAAAAGAGAAGGCTTCAACCACTCTTTAATGTCAAAACTCTAAAACACCAGGAATCTGGCTCTGACAATGAATCCTTTAGGAGGCTCTTCACTCTAATCATAAATGTCATCAAATTCAATGTTTTAGAAAAGTAGATGAACTATGAATACCATCTACCTTCCCACACTGATTCTCTCATCCATTAATGCTTTCCCAACTTTGTGCCTTTTGACTTATCTGTTTAGGTTGCATTTGAAATTTGAAATTACTAGTAGTTAGGTTTGTCCTAGTCATTGAGTCTTTGTTTCTGGTAGAAGGAATCCAAGGGGTATATTATCTATTTACTAGGAAGTTCTGAAAATTCAGTTGCACGCAAAGGATACAAACATATATAAATTGTTTTGCTAAATTTGGGAAATTTTTCTTTTCTTTTTTTAAGAAATTTATGATTATCACTGGCAAGTGTGTCATTCCCATTTTGGGAAATTAAAATGGAATGTAGTTAACTTACAACGGTTGAAAGGATCCCTCAGCTGAAAGGCCACAGTTGGGGCATATATTCCATCGATGTCACATAGGACTTATACGTGGCCCTAACTGCATGAAACAAGCCACATCACGTAAGACTTGAAACCTATATATACGTTAATCAAAGAAAGATTGCAGAGGTATAAAAGTCTTCTACCATCATTCCCTTGAGGCCTCATCATGTTGAACTTCAAAAAAAGTAGACATAACTTGTAGATTGTAATCATGAACTACTCTTTCAAAGAATCTACTCAGCAAACAACATTGATGTTTAAGCAGGTGGGATAAATCTAAAGTTGAAAATACATATTTCAACAAATACACTCTTTATTCTTGGGGCAATATGCTTGGTAGTTAACAATGGCTTGTCGGGTTGGTGAAAGGAGGGAGTTGTATTTACCTCCACCAGGGTTCCAAGTCACATCAATGACACTTGTGCTTTTGCTTGTGTGCTGTGCATCTGTACTTGTTGGGGCCAGGGGCAAGTTCTGGGCAACCTTTGCAGAATAGGTACCCCCTGCTTGTGGCTTCTTACCGAAAGGACTCCAATTTAACTGCTGTCAGCTGGCGGCAATACTAGTAAACTCCCTCAGATTGGAGATGGACAATCTGTCTTCATTAGGAAAATTGGATTAGCTGTAAAAATAAAATACAACATCTGTATAAACTTGTGGATACTTTCCACCATTATCTATATTTAGTTTTTTCAATTATTTCCATGTTGCCACTACCTTTCAACTATTGCTCGAAAAGTTTTGGACACCTCAAAAGTCTATGATTTTTTTCTAAAAAAGCTACTCAAATTTTCTGAGTACAGTCCTCCATAAAAATCAGGAAATACCTGTAGCATCCAAGGATCATGCATAGGATTGACAACGAAGATTACCATCCACTAACTCTAAAAGATTGTTTTTCCTACCAAGATTTAACCTTATCAAATTTCTCTTTATGCTGTTTATCAATAAGAAAAGCTTCACAGGCACCGTATGCTCTCTGAATGTTTGGCAATTCATACACCATTATCATTCATATTCCTTGTACATGCCCAGGGTCTACAGAACCACAAGCTGACATAATATATTTCATGAAAACAGAAATACTTCAACTACTGTGCATAGGGACCAAAGTGAAATACTGAAGTTGCATGTATTGCTGAAGGTGAAGGGGAATATGAAATCAGCAACAGGGAATCTAACAGGCAGACATGTTGGCTCTACTCACCTCTATTGGAAAAAGGAAGCCAACTATGAATTGAGCCATTATGAAGCAAAATTTTGGTGCTCTTATGCGATGTTCTAAAGAATGGAGAATCTTCGCTTCATGGACTATAGGCTGGTGAGTCCTTTGGCAATCACTGAGGGTCCACAGAGAGGTCTTTTTGTTCATACACTTATGGAACACACATTCAAAATCTTGAAGTGCTTGGCAACAAGTAGCAGGAGCATCCTAAACTTATTCCTATTGGGGGTTCCTGTAAGGCAGACAAAGATATACTTCGACATATTAACAAGTGGCAAATAGTTTTGTCAATCACGGCAAAGCAGTATTGAGAAATTACAAAGTACAAACTATAAGGATGACTGTCTCAGTAAGTCAGTTTCAATGCAACTATTTATGTAGGGAAGTGTCACGCTAAGTATGTATTGCCGCTAAGTGTCACGCTAAGTATGTATTGCTTCAAAACCCAACAGAACACCCCTGTTCCAACTGCAGGAGGCATGAATCCACCTAATTTGGCCTTACACTAAACCGTCGTTTGTCATTTTGTTAGAAATCAAGCGAGAAGTAACGGACTTAGCGTGAAGTCTGCACAGAAGCAATGATAAATATTGGTGGGTGAGTTTATCTATTCACACTAGCGATCCTCCAGAGAACAGGAAGGTGATCAAATTGTGATTTTCACAAGGCCTTTCAAGAATGGACAGAGTCAACCAAAGCGAATAATTAGTGAAAAACAAACTTCAAACTTGAAGAAAAACAAAGCCAACTTACCCTGATTCAAAAGCCGGCTACAGATGTGCAGAACCGCATAAAGGGGCTTAATTTTTCGCGCTCAGCCTACCGACTGTTGTTGCTGCTGTTCAAATCCAAGAAACCAAGATAAAAACAAATAAATACAAACATTATCTGAATCAAAATGGTGAGATACCAAGCTGCTACAATTTATTTGTGGCAAGAAACTTGCTAACAATTTTCTCTCCAACAACATTTTAAAGTGATCAAAACGTATGCAACCGCACCCAGGCAACGATTATCGTCTCTTTTTCCAGTCTTCTCGATCCCATGGATAAGGAGCGTCCTTGACCTCGAATCTATTTTGATAACCACTTGCTAACAATTTTCTCTCCAACAACGCTCTAACACCCAACCGTGATCCTCGTTACTGTTTTCAAACTTGTAGATGGCCCGCAGGACATGCTCAGCACCTTCGACTTTCTCAGAACCGCATAAAGGGGCTTAATTTCTCGCGCTCAGCCTACCGACTGTTGTTGCTGCTGTTCAAATCCAAGAAACCAAGATAAAAGCCGGCTACAGATGTGCAGAACCGCATAAAGGGGCTTAATTTCTCGCGCTCAGCCTACCGACTGTTGTTGCTGCTATTCAAATCCAAGAAACCAAGATTGGTGAATTACGATCAAAAAAACCTATTTCAAAACAATTTTATAACCAGGTAGTGGGAGCCATATACACATGAAAACAACGGAATTCACCTATTTCAAAACAAGAATTCACCTATTTCAAACCAATTTTATAAACATGGAGAGGCAGCCATATACACATGAAAACAACGGAATTCTGAATCCATGAAAACAGGGAGCCCTATTCATGAAAACAGCGGCTGAATCCGTGAAAACAGGGAGCCCTCCATTTGGTAAAAATTAAGGTCCACCCTCCATTTCAAAACAAATTTAACCTTTTTAGACCAAATCTATCTTCACAATTTCACTACCAGACTAGAAAAAACCAAACAGTAAATCAGAAATAGTGATTTTGAATCTTGATCTCCCAAAACCAGGAGCAAAGATCAAAATGGGGCGATTTTAAGAAAATCCGATTTCGTAAATATCAAAATGGGGCGATTTTAAGAAAATCTCATTTCGGTTAGTTTATCTACCCTGGGCGAAAATAAAAAAATAAATTAGTTTTTAAATAAAATGAGGGCTAATTATATATAAAAAAATTATTATTTTAATTAAAAATTCGCCCCATTAAAATATAAAAAACCTTAAATTTCGCCTTTGGGCGATTATTCGCCCCTAAAATTACCCCTGGTGATGATCCTCAAGGTTCTAGGTTTTGAATACCACTCATTTCAACTCTAACGTTAAGAGGTTTATTTTCACAATCAGACCTTTATGAAGAAACAACTGCATTCATGGAAGAGCCTTTCATGCCTTGGGACTTTTCCTTCTTGCAAGCTTGTCCTATCCTAGTGTGAGGAGGTGATGTTAAAATTGGCAACTAGGGCCAACTTCCACCTTAGGACAACTCATATGATGGGGATGATTTTTGCATTGGATTCCTCTTTTCGAGAGGTACAATTTTGATATAAAGATCATCTCATTTTGACAAGCAGAAATGGAATTTTGAATTTATTCTTTTTCATGGACAAATTGTCAAGGTAGGATCATGAAGACCAATTGATGTGTCTGCTCACCCTAAACGAAGTGTATAAATATAAGTGACCCTTCTCTCATTTGGACATCATCTTCTCTTTCCTCTCTTGGTTGGTTCGTACAACTTGAAGGCTTTCTACTTCGCATGTGTGGAAGAAGATAGATTTTTGGACTGATTTTGGAGGCCGAAAATTTCAGAGATTAGGGCATGCATTGACTAGCGTTGACTTGGAGTATTTGACCAACATTGACTTTGGTTTTGTGGGCAAAAATTTCAATTTCTACAAGTCGCATTCTTTGGCACAATTTTCGAGGTGTTTGGGGATTGTTTGATCGTGTTGATCGCTGTGTTGAATTTTTGTTTTGACCATAGAAATTACAACAGACTTTGACTAGGTTAACCAAGCAAGTTTTGGGTTGACTTTGACTCCCTTGGCAAGTTCATTCTTTTGCTGTTGACCGAGCTCCTTGGAGGACATTTTGGGGCAACTTTGACCACTGTTGACTTTTTGGTTAGCGCTACATTGGCTGTTGATTTGGCAAAATTGTTTTGGGTTTGTATTTCTGATATTTGTACTCTCTCTCTCTCTCCGTTGAACTATTGAAGACTAATAAGAAGATTTGATCAAAGGGTTTCCCCACATCGGGGTTTGTCCCTGGCATCTGCCACATCTCGTGTCCTCTTGTCTTGGCTTGTCTTATGCATATGTTTTTATGTTCTATCTGCATTTACTATCAATGTGTATAAGTTAGTGTGATTACTACGAAAGATAATTGGAAATTGTAATTGGGTTGATAAGGAACATTGAAGTAAATTGTGCTAAAAGCTTAGAACATACCATTGTTATCTAAAATTAACATGGCATCAAAGGTTAGGTGAAGACAAAGCCTAAGCAAGAGTGAAGCAAAACAATCACTAAGGGGCGTTGTTGGACAAGGACTTGGAACTAGTTCTAATGACGACTACATCTTTCTTCAAATTCGAGGACAAGTTTAAGGACAAATCCGATTATCATGCATGGAAGATGACTCTAGATTTGACATTGGAAGAAAATGATGCCATGGACTATGTCAAAGGAAGAATAACAAAGCATCCTTCAAATGCATCTGCTTTTGCATAAACAAAGTACAAGAAAGGTGAGGTAAAAGCTAATAAGATTATTGTTGATTCTATTCATAAGCCTTTCGTTGCCTATATTTTTGATTTGGAAACATCTAAGGAGATGTATTACAAGCTGGTTAGGATGTTCAAAGTAAATAATGCAAATCAAGTTCTCTTTCTCAAGAACAAGCTGAAAGATATCAAGATGGATAGAGGAGAATCCATCCAATCCAATCCTACTTCATCAGGATTATCGAGATAAAGAATGATCTCCTATCTATTGAAGAAGTCATTGGTGATAGAGAACTTACTGTTATTGCACTTGGAGGCCTTACAAGAGATTGGGATGTGTTTAACACTACCATCCTCAACAATGATAGGATTTCGGGATTTGATGAACTATTGGCCAGATGCATTTAAGAAGAAATAATGATGATGGAAAGAGACAAGCCCTCAAATGGAAACAATCCTACCACCTTCTTTGCTCATTCTAAGAGAAGGAACAATGTTGGTTCAAGGAATCAAGGTCAAGGGTTCTGTGATGTCAGTCTTTGCAGCGTTCCTCCAGTGATCAAACATGCTTTTACAAAGTGATTTTAAGGTGTCAAGGTCAAATTTTATCATTTCAGTGAGTCTTCAAGTAAAATTTGGTCACTAGGCATTAGGTCTAGGGTTTGCTTTTACTCTTGTCAAAGTTGTCTAAATGTCGGTCCATGTCACCATTCAACTGAGTGTACCATCATTCAGAGGGTTGTCATCATCATGTCAAGTTCCACTGGGTCATTTTACACCTTGTTCATGCTTCAGTTGCACCTAGGTAAAGTTCATTTCCTTCTCCTAGGGTTTTGAAGGTAATTTCTCTTGGATGGTCAAATTATCAGCAAAACTTGTATCCGAATGTTCATACACCTTCCCCTATCCTTAATGTACCTTATTAAACACTTCCCACCACTGAGATCTCCCAAATTCCTCATTTTTGCACAAACCCTAGCTTCTTGCTACAACTTGGCAATTTTCTAGGCTAGACCTGTGTTTTTTCCTTTTGGACCCCTTCCCCTCATTCAATCTTTGAAATTCCATTTTCCCCTGGTTCCTAACATTTCTCCCTACTTCCCAAAATTTTCTCAAGAATTTAGAAGCTCCTTATACCCTTCATTTCGCTTCATTTCAACAAATCCCCTGTTCCACACATCGGGGTAGGTTTTACTCAAATGATGTTTCTAAGCACGAAAAAATGAATTTTGGAAGACTTAGAGATGTTTTTGTCCACAATAGGCCAAGGAAGATAAACCTCTTTCACTTTTTACACAGGTGTCATGGTTTTAGAGAAATGTCAAAAATACAGTTGCCTCGGGAGAGTTGATGCACCTCTGAAGTGACCTTGGGAAAATCAAGTTTTCTCCTATCTTGGTTGGCCAAATGACTTGATTGATGAGTCAAATGATAACTAGACACAAAGATATTTCCAATGAGCTATCATGAGTTCAATTTAGAGTTGAGGAAGACCTTCAAAAGTTGACTGCAACAGCACTCTGCCTCTAGGTAGCCTCATTTTGCACATTTTGACCAGTCTTGGGAGATTTGATTTTTGACAGGGAAAATGAACTCCAAATTGAAAAATTCCAGTTGGGTTGGAAAGTAGACTCAAATAACTTTCCAACAAGCTATCCCGTGCCCAATTTGGACACCGGGAAGGCCTCCAAAATTCTCCTGAAAAAATCACTACACACTGGGTGGTGGCGCGGCGCATTGGGTAGCAATTTCCAGTGCAAATTTACACTGGCGCGGCGCATAGAGAAGGCGCGACGTGTTGGGTTTGAGGTGCGGCGCATAGAGCTGCCAAGCCCAAAATCTTCACCAATTCATTCCAAATTTCCCAATATGCTTGGATCATCATTTTTACAAGTAGGTTGAGCCTCTATCACTGCTTTTCATCCAATTTTGGTGCTTGTTTGATGGTGGTTGTCTTATGGTGGTTGGCTAAGAAAATCAAAGCCTACCTCTCTCTCCAAAGAAAACAGTGCTAGGGTTTGTATCAATTATTTGGCTGCCAAGTTATTCCCTTACTTTTCTACTCCCTCACTCCATTTTTCCTCATTTCCCTATTCCTTAAACCTACATATCCCTAAATGCACTAATCCCATATCCCCATTCCCATTCCCAAAAATCCCACATGCAAATTCCCAAACCCTAGTCTTATACTAAAAACTCCCAAACTATTCTCTAATTCCCTATTCACTTAACTAAACCCTACCCTAACAATCCCTAAATCCCTCACTGTTTTCTCCTACCACAATCCCTTATCTCACTTTTCCCTTGGTGGCAAAAGTCAAGAAACACCACAAACACTTACTTCTCATCAAGGCAGCTCCAAGACAGTTCATCCACTAGCAGAGATGGCATCTGATCTTTCATATGACCGTGATGAAGAGACATACACTAGAGCAAGGAAAGAGCGGCAGGCTGCCCAAAAAAGCCTAAATGAGATGACACCCATTCAATAGGAGATAGAGGCTGATCGAGAGATTTGGCTTGGGAGGGTCAACATTCATCTTGAGAAGCTGTTGGGAAAGACAAACAAGGACAAGGACATGCTCAGGCACATGAAAAACCATTATTGGGCACGAACTCATGTTTGCAAAGCGAGAATCAAAATCTTGAAGGCAAGACTAAGGAGGGCACTAAAACGACGGCATGATAGGCTCCGAATCTTGGCTGAAGCTTCTTTGGTTGAGCATGATACTTGATGATGGACCTTCAGTCCAAATTTCAGCAAATTTGGAGAAAATTTTGTCAATTTTGAATTTTTTTTGGCTTCAAAACAAATTTTCCTACCCAACGTGTAGTGCCACTTGGCGCGCGCTTATAATTGGGAGGTCCTCTGGAGGAAAACTTTACATTTTTGGATTTGTTATGAAAAGTTATGCATGCTCATGAATTACCTAAGGATTTCATCAAGTTCTGGGTTGCCTAAACGGTCAAAAACACACAAAAAATGACCTTTTTGCCACCTTTTGCACCCACAGGAAGCATTGTTGGGAGATTGGATTTTTGGAGGGGCAAATGGACACCAAATCCAGAAATTCCACTTGGGTTGGAAAGTAGACGGGCAGGGATTTCCAACGAGCTATCATGAGCTCAAATCAGACTTCAGGAAGACCCTCAAAATTAGCCTAAAAGTTGTGCTACGCATACAGATTTCAGGCGCGGTGCATAGGGAAATTTGGCCTATTTTTTCACTCAGCAGCTTAGAATTTCGCCTTGTTTTGACTAGTTTCACTTTTTCATGTAACTCTTGATTTATCTTGATGTAAATTCATGAATTTGATGTAATTTTGGCACATTGTTACTCATCCATATAGACTCATTCACTAAAAAGTGAAAAGATAGTGAATGAATCAGTTTCCTTTCATATAGAGGCAAGTTGTTTCATTGCCTATTTTTCAGTTCCTTGTTTAGATATGGTTGAAACAGCTCCTAGAATGATGAGCTCGACCTTTAGAGGCATGGGAAAGAGTTAGGCTTGTATATATCATGTAATTTCTCAGTGATTTTCAGGGTTGGACACTTGGGATTGCTTGGCACTCCATTGTACATTTGATTTATGCAATTTGGGCAAAGGAAAGACCAGGGTTTGCAGCGCTTTTTGGGATCGTTGTGGCTCTGTGTTTTGATGGTGTTTCTCTCTATGTAATTTGTAAGTTCATTGATATTTATGTGTACCATTTACTTTCTATTTTGCTTCTGAAATTAAACAAATGAGTGGCAAAGGTAGAATTCATTAGCTTGCTGTGCTCTGCCTTTTAATTTTGTTTAATTTTCAATGTTTTCTTCAGTTTGAAGAGGATTCTTGATACCCTCTTGCCCTCCTCAGCTTCTCACCAGTCTGAAATCTCCATCTTTACAAATCAAAGCATCAAAACAATTGTCTTTCTTGCCCCTATCAGAACTCTGCAAAACTGGCCTTCATCCCCGGACCCTAATTTGCCTTTCCCTTGATTCCAACAAAATCCCCAAAAAGCTCAAATTAAATTCTTTCATTTCATACCTAGCCTAAGATCAATTGTTAAATTAGTCATTTCAAACCCCATCGATTATCTTTTGTTGAGGCTGAGCGTGGTTTGATGTTGACCTAGAATCTTACTTTTTCAGCCTGAGGTAAATCTAGGCTCTAACAGGTTCAAGCTGGGATTCAAAGGAGGAAGAAAAGGAAGATGCTTCAATTGTAATAGGTTTGGCCACTTCGTTAGAAAGTGTCCTCACAAGAAGGATACTCCAAGAGATGATGATAACAATAACGACAACTTCAAGGGAAATGGCAATCAAAGGATCAACAGGTTCAGTAACAAAGGAAAGAGGAATGCTCCCACTTCTTAGATGCTTCAATTGTAACAGGTTTGGCCACTTCGCTAGAGAGTGTCCTCACAAGAAGGATACTCCAAGAGATGATGATAACAATAATGATAACTTCAAGGGCAGTGGCAATAAAAGGATCAACAAGTTCAATAACAAAGGAAAGAGGAATGCTCCCGCTACTCGAAATGGAAATGGCCACCTCCCAAGAAGTCAAGGAACTCTAGGTATGAAGAAGTTAATGTTGTAAAGAGAAAATAATTTTATCTTATTTCTGCTCTCTCCATTGCCTCTCCTCTGGATACATTGGACCATTGGTTGATTAATAGTGGTGCCTCAAGACACTTCACTAGGTACAAAGAAGCTCTTTCAAGCTTGGTTGGAAAGAAGACGAATATGGAGATTATACTTTGGGATAATGGTACTTATGCTGTGAAAGGAATTGGGATTGTTATTCTGTTGATTTGGGGTAGCATCAGATGTGCTCTAGCCACGAAATTTGGTGGAGAGGTTGGGGTACTTGAGATCTCCAATACCCACAAAGGGTTTGGGCATATTCTAAACAGACCAGGAGATATTAAAATAAGTAATATTTTTAATGGAGTCCCTAAGTCTAAACTTCGGGAAAATAAAATATTAATGTGTATTAATATGAATCTGTGTTAGAATGGTCCAAAAGACATGGATCAAGTCAGATCTAATCTTAGCTGTTGATTAGGGACTTAATCTCGACCATTGAAATGTCAACAGAAAAAGTATAAGAGGAGGGTTGAGGGGCACTTGGAGAACACACCGAGGGGAACCAGTCAGTTCAATTTCTGGAGCGGGGTTTGCTGAGAAATTGAACCAATGGTTTGAAGAGCAGTCAAGAGGCAACAAGTACGGAACAGAGAGATGGGAGATCAATGCAGAAGAGGCAGACACAGAGCCAGAGGAATCCACGCAAAGGTAGCATAGACTGTGTAGAGCTAGAAGGGCCTATGTCATCCACGTAGAGGCTGCAACAGTGATGCAGAAGCCTAGAGAGGTTGTACAAAGCCTCAGTAGGTTGACGCAGAGGGTTTTAGGCTATAGTAGAGGAACGTAGGGCCTACGCTGGGTTTTGGAAAGTGTTGGAAGTTTGTCTATTTGCGGGTAAGCCAGTTTGGCACCCTGTTATACAATAAAATTGCTGAATAATAAAATCCTCCCTTGCTGCACCGGTTTTCCCACATTGGTTTTTTCTAGGGACATTTGTCCAAAATAATTGTGTCAATGTGTGCATATTTTTGTTTCTGTATTACGATGTGATATCTGCAGCAATATTTATTTTAATGTTGAAGTAATTTCATAAATAACTTATGATGAAATAAGTAGGAAAAGTAAATCAGTTGTTGCAGTGATAGAATTTTCACATGGTATTAGAGCAAGTAATCAGAGATAGGAAGGGAAAATTAGTTATGGGTTGAGACCACGATGCAGAGGCATCCACCTCAGGGGACTCACGCAGATTTTTAGAAGATTGCACAAGAGAGAGAGAGATTTCGTTTCTCTATGTTGGCTTCCAGGTTGGAAGAAGAAGTGGCGTGCATGACTAGTGCTACATCATCAGAAGTATGATATATAGACAGTGGAGCCTCGTGGCATATGACGGGAATCAGGGAGTGTTTCTTAGAATATTGAAAGAGAAGATGAACTTTTAGATCACCATGGGCAACAAGGCAAAGTGTACTCCAGTAGGAAAAGGTACCATAGTTTTTCAGACAAAATTGGGAGAGCGGTTTCGTGCCACAAATGTGCTGCATGTGCCAGGATTGGGGATGAACTTGTTTTTCGTGTCACAACTACAAAGCAAGGGCTATGACGTCTATTTCATCAAGGAAAAGGTATACATCAAACACCTGAGCTGGAAAAAGAAAGTGCAGATCGGGATCAAAAGTAATCGGTTGTACAGATTACAATTAGAATCTCCAATGGCACTAATAGGTAGTCATGGGGACAAAGACTTGAACGAACTATGGCACAGAAGGATGGGTCACTTGCACCATGGAGCTCTAAGAATTTACAGGAGTACTATAGCAGGAGTTCTAGATCCGAGTACGGAACGAGATGATGTATGCAGGGGATGCACTCTAGGAAAGTATGCCAAGGCAACATTTCCCAGGAGCAACCACAGGGCCAAGAGTGTACTAGAATTGATACACTCAGATATCTGCGGACCTATGTCCGTCAAAGCTCTCAGCGGTGCCGACTATTTCCTTACTTTCATTGATGACCACTCGAGGAAAACTTGGATCTATTTTTTGAAAACCAAGGATGAGGTTTTTTGTCGATTCAAGGAGTTCAAGGCTCTAGTGGAGAATTTGACAGGTAAGAAAATAAAAGTCTTGCGCTCAGATAATGGTGGAGAATATGTCGATAAGGACTTCACTAAATTTTGCGCTAAGGAGAGCATTGGAAGAGAGTGGACAACTCCTTACAATCCAGAGCAGAATGGGGTGGCAGAAAGGAAAAACAGGACTATTGTAGAAGCATCTAGGGCCATGCTGTATGATCAGGATATGCCAAAATTTCAGTGGGCAGAAGCATGCAACACAATTGTCTACGTTCATAATAGGACTCCTCATCGGGCGTTGGGCAAGATTACTCCAGAGAAAGTCTTCACTGAGAAGACACCTGAAATCAGTCATTTCAGGATATTTGGGAGTCAGGAGATTTGAGAGTTTGGCATATTGTTGCATACCCGAAGAAAAGAGGAAGACGCTAGATCATACTGTAGAAAAGGGGTATTTGGCAGGATATAGCGAGAACGCTAAGGCATACAGGATCTATCTTTCAGGGAGCATGAAGGTAGTAGTCGACGAGATGTAAAGTTCATGGAGGATAGAGCTTTCAGAAGATCTCGTGAAATGCCTTCCAAGGAGTAGTCAAAAGAGAATTTGTTGGTCATGCCTCTTCAACCAACGTAAGTGAAGAATCCTTCCTTAGATCAGGAAGATTCTCAAGATGAGGAAGAGGAGCAAACATAAGAACCTATTGGAAAAGGAAGAACCAACAGGGAACTTCGACAGATACTGCGTGATGTAGAGAACTTCATCGGAGAGCCATGGAACAGTAAAAGGGAACGAAAACAACTAGACATGTATCAGGCGTTAGTAGCTCAGGATGGAGAACCTACCAGCTTCAAGGAGGTAGCTCAACATCAGGTATGGCTAGATGCGATGGTGGAGGAGTTTAATTCCATAATGGTAAATGATGTCTGGGAGGTGGTGTCAAGGCCTCAAGACAAATCTATGGTAGGTTCAAGATGGATCTACAAGATCAAATATGTTGCAGATGACAGTATTGGAAAATACAAGGCCAGGTTTGTTGCTAAGGGGTATGCTCAAAAGGAAGGGATTGACTATGAGGAAACCTTTGCCCCGGTAGCCAAGTATATATCTATTAGGACTGTGATATCTCTTGCAGCCCAGATGGGATGGGAGATCCATCAGATGGATGTCAAAACGACATTTCTGAACGAAGTAATAGAAGAAGAAGTATACATTGAACAACTAGAGGGCTTTGAAACTCATGAGAATAAGTCTCATGTATGTAGACTGAAGAAAGCCTTGTATGGGCTGAAGCAAGCACCAAGAGCATGGTATGGTCAAATAGATGGCTACTTGCAGAAGATGGGGTTTGTCAAGAGTGACGCGGATCCGAATCTCTACTATCTGGTCGTAGAGAGCGAACCACTTATGATCTCTTCCTAACAGGATCATCCAGACTCATTGAAGACTACAAGAAGAATCTAGCCACAGAGTTTGATATGAAGGATCTGGGACAAATGCACTATTTTCTAGGGTTGGAAGTTTGACAGCAAAAAGGAGAAATCTTCTTTGGGCAAGGAAGATATGCTGCAGAAATTATGAAAAGGTTTGGGATGGGAGACTATAGACCTATGGCTACGACAATGATCACCAACTGGAAGAAGATTGATGCATCAGAAGACAAGGATGTCGATCCCAACATATACCGACAACACATAGGGTCCCTGATGTATCTAGTCAATATTAGGCCAGATATTTGCTACGCTGTTAACACCCTCAGTGAGTTCATCATGGAAACAAAGAGGGCTCACTGGGCAACAACCAAACATGTTCTCAGGTATTTACAGGGAACAATTGATTATGGGCTCTTGTACATCAAGGCAAAGGATATCAGGTTGAGTGGATTTATTGATGTAGATTGGGCAGGAAGTTCAGTGGATCGGAAAAGTACCTCTGGGCACTGTTTCAACATTGGATCAGGAATAACCTTTTGGTGTAGTAGGAAATAGAAGTCTGTGGCTCTAAGTTCGTCTGAGGCAGAATATATGGCAGTAAGCACAACTTCGTGTGAAGCCATATGGCTTAGAAAACTGATGGTAAACTTATTCAAAAGAAATATGAAAGCGACTAGGATCATGTGTGATAATTAGAGTTGCATCAAACTCTCTGAGAATCCAATATTTCATGATAGGTCAAAGCATAGTGATATCCGGTGTCACTTTGTCAGAGATTGTGTCCAACGTGGAGCTGTACAGTTGACCTACACTCTTATAGGGGAACAAGTGGCAGATATCCTCACTAAGGCCCTTGGAAAGTCAAAATTTGACTACTTCAGAGGAAAGATGGGGATGGTAAAGAACCCCTTTTAGAAGTAGTGTGTTAGCATCACGAATGAAGAGGGAGTTGCAGTGCAGATGCGGTGTTGGGAGAAAGGACCAACAACTGCACATATGCAGAGGGAGTTGCAGTGCAGATATAGTGTTGGGAGAAAGGACCAATAGCAGCACAGATGCAGAGGAAGGTGCAGTGCGGATGCAGTCCTGTGAGAAAGGACTAGTAGCAACACAGATGTGGAGGGAGTTGTCGTACAGATGCATCAATGGAAGTGGCAGAACCATGGGCAGTAGTACAAGATGCAACAGTGCAGAGGATGTTGGGCAGGGAGACCTAGCATTAGCATAGGTACCGATGCCGAATGATCAGAGTAATACTCAGTGAGGAGTATTGCTAGAGCACAATCCTCGATAAGAGGGAGTGTTGATTTGGAGTAGCATTGGATGTGCTCTAGCCACGATATTTGGTGGAGAGGTTCGGACACATGAGATCTGTTGACAATAATACTGAGAGGGGGGGGTGAATCAGTATTATCTAATTCTTTTACCAAATCTTTCTTATTTATACTTTGAATTATTTTTGCATACCAATACCATAAATAATGAGCATGAACAAGAAAATCAGACAGTCACATCAAAGAACACCAGATATAAGGTGGAAACCCAATGTGGGTGAAAACCACCTGCTGCAACTTGTTTCTTTCTTCTTTAATGAGAAACTTCTTTTACAATATACTGGTGCAGTCCTTTACCAGTATGTAGGCTACAACCTGCAGAGGGCTACAACCCTCACTCGTTTTCCAACTACTTCTGGAAGGGAGCTACAACCCCCTCAGCTCTTATACTAGCTGATCCATTTACTAGTACGTAGGTGCTGACCCTACAATCAGATCTAGTTCATCATATCACATAAAGATATATTCAATCACTTTTCAGACTGCTGTTACCAGAACATGATATCAGACATCAGACATTACATCAAAACCCAGATCTCAATAATAATAGACATGTACAGCAAAATAGATCTCAAGAGAAGTACGCAGCTTCACCCATATAACAGCTGCGTATAAGTACGCACTGTATCGAACTTCACCCCTGCGTATGTGCGCACTGTGTCTCACAGTCTTCCTGCGTATGTGCGCTCTGCGT
>APFE030593408.1:0-17241 GCA_000404065.3 Pinus taeda | reverse complement strand
AAATGCCAAAATACTTACATTTACCAGCAATGGAGCTTTAGTTAATCATAAAATTAAGCCTTATGTTTTTTTATTTTGTAAGAAAAACATTGTTTCGTGTTTTTGTATAAATTGTTTGAGGTCTATGTGGCAGACCCAACATCATCCTCGAAGCAACACGAAAAATAACATTTCCTAAACAACCACTAACCCAATGCAATGAAACTAATGTATAAATGGCATTGTATCGTTACATACATATAAATAAAATCATAATTATGATATTAATAAAATAGTAGTTAGTGGAATATTATTATAACATTTATTTGAATATGATTATATGATATAACTCAAAAAAGAAAACTTGGTAAGGTTTTTCCTTTACTTTTTTTAAGCTTAGATTTCTAAATTTGTATTAAATGACACTATCAAAATCTCAACACTATGTTGATGTCGATTTCCATAGCATGAAAAATGAATACCATTAAAATGGATAGCATTTAGATGTCTTTTTAGAACTTTGATGTTACTTCATGATTTAAATGACTTACGGCCTATGGCGCACTAGATGTAGGTTTGTTGGCTCTGAAATTGTTTCTGAAATCGTTGGGAAAGCGATTGGCTTCATTTCTTCTGAAACTAACGAGCATTATCAAGGTTTGATTTATCTTATGTCTATTGTTTTTTAAATTTCCTGAGTCTTGTTGTAGGCCTATTAGCTCTGAACTCATTTCTAAAAGATCTAGATAAGTGGTTTTCTTTGTTTGTTTTGACAGTGATGAGTGTTATTAAGGTTTGGTTTATCATATGTCTATTTCTTTTTAATTCTCTAAGCCTTGTTGGTAACATTGTTGTTGTAAATATTTTCTAGTAAAGTGCCTTCTGAAATTATTTTTGTTTTAAGCCAAACTTGCTTTAATTGGAAACTCTGTTGGGAATTTGAAAGATGGTTTCGGTATTCTTGGCCTTAATAATTTCGTTTTTCATTAGACTCTATTGTAGTAGTTCCATAGACCTAGTAACCCAAGGGGGGATGCTTTGTCACTCGATTTCTAATATTTTGTCAGAGAATACCATGGTTTATTTGTTACTATTACAATAGTAATAGTAAGAGAAATGGCCCAAGGAAGCAATGGTAGAAGCATGCAAGCAAAGTTATATGCCATTAGCCAAGGCATATTAATACTGATGAATAGTATGTTAGAACCTCAACAAAAGCTTATGTATCTCGAAAATGAATTGGATGCCATAAGAACTCAACTAGAAGAGCACTTGAAAAGAATGAATAGAGAAAAAACACCTTCATTTTGGCAGCATAATCAAGATGAGTGCCAACCTTCAGGAACAATTTTTCATTAATAAATAAATTGTTACCAAATTTTGCTACTTGTTCAACCAATTTTGAAATTCAGTATATACTAGAAACTCCTTATCGTAATTTTCTAGAGTCAGTAAAACAAATAATTTCTCAAAAGATATAGTAGAATAATCCAATAACCTTACATCACCTATACTATGATCTTGTTCATGGGACATAAATTTTGTAAATTATGCCAAATTAGATCATCAGACTAATGTTAATGTTATCCAGGGAAGTATTTTCTTTCATTTTATGGAACTTGTTCCTTCTTTTAGGAAAGGTTACATGCTAGCATTAACTTGTATGATTGCTTTGTTTAAAAAATTAACCTATTTTTTATGTTTAAAGAGTGAACAATGTGCAAGGATTGCAAAGAATCCTCAATAAAAAAGAAAGATCGATTAATACTATGATTAACAAAATCTCCATTTTCGATAAATGTAATTCCTTTTGGTATTTATTCGGAAAATCAACATGTACCTAGGACATCGTTCAAGTGCTTAATAGAATTTAGAGAACCTCTATTCTTTCAAATATTCATCTTTGCACACATTCCCCCTTCACATAAATTCTCACTCCACACACTTCTTTTGTACACTACCTCATTCAATAGTAACTCTTTGGTGAAATGTCACATAAACATAATTAACCATAACGCACTCGTTTTAGATAATTCATAATACAAGTTTCTATTGGTTCACACTATTTCAAATGAGCATAGTTAAAGGCTATGTAGAGGCAAGTCATGTGCAATGGAAAAGACCATGTAAACTATGTACGAAGGAAAAACATTTTATAATATTGTTTTACTAATCATAGAATCTGCAAATTTGATAAAACATAAAACAATGCAAGAAATCACATTGCAAAAAAGAAAACACGACATAAGACATTGAACTAGTTACACATTATACACTGTGTGAATGTTAGATTATATATAATATAAGTAAATATCATGATACAAGCCATGGAATTTAAACAAATAACTTCATTGAAATACGTTTTTATACAAAGTTAATAACTACATATTAAGTAACCACAAAATGTAATCAAATCTCAACCATCCAACAAACCTGCTCTCTAATAAATATTGGACAATGCATGCAGAAAGCAAAGTTCCTCAAGTGCTTCATTATTGAGAAGTCAAGCAAGCAAGATTAGTCACAACTCCAACCATGAAGGGCCAATGGTCAAATCCTTCAAGCAGAAAGAAGAAGGTTTTAGTACATATACCATTGCAAGTCATTTGATATTTTAGATGAAAAACTAACCTAGACGGCATGCGGCCAGAATTGGAACGCTAAATATTATAATAAGAAATTGAGAAACTTATCGTATAATACCTAGCAGCGAAATGAAACCATCTGATTGGTGTGCCATTTCTACCTTTCTTTCATACATATCTCTTACAACTCTCACTTCTCTAATCATCTCACCCATAAGCTACATGATGTTACAATTAGTGGCCATATTCAAGTAAAATTAAATAACCCCCTGCAACAAAAGGAATAATTAAAGAATTTAAGTAAAATTAAATAACCCCCTGCAACAAAAGGAATAATTAAAGAATTTATGGGATTCACCTCTTGACACATCACTTCTTAAGAATAACCCTGCACATCAAAGGCACAACAAAGAAGGTTGTGAGCTTTGAATATTAGATATCTCAAGGCTAAATCATGATCTAGATTCTATAATGTTAATCTTTCAACTTAATAAAAGCCAATTGTTGTAAGGTTTATCAACAAGGGATGAAATAGAAAAACATTTAAACTTTTAACTCTACTTTCAATTCTACACTAAAATTTAAACTATCGATTGTAAAGCAAACTTACCCCAACACATTACCACCACAATTATAGACTACTTGCAACACGAGGGCCATGAACTCCACACTTCCTCCACCATAAACTAGGTCCATGTTCCGCGAAACCTGGCAGATCACAAAATAAAGCTCAAGCTATATCAAAAACACTTTACTCGAGACACAATATAATCGTACGAGAATAACAGCATTGGAAAAGACTTTAGTGGGACAACCATGTTTTAGAAAAGAATTATTTTGTTACTAAAGCTTTAAGACGAGTACTTCACCCAAGTAATTCTTAGTTGAAGTTCAAATTTAAGCAAAGAAAGGGCTTACACCATGGATAAAACCCACCAAGTCTACATGTAAATAAGACACAACTCATAAATATAGAATAAATATTGATAAATTGTCACCGGGGAAGTCCCTAAAAACAAGATTTAAATTCATTATTTATTTCAAACATGTCACTCTGGAAGCCTAGACATAGGATTGCGTGATTTAAACTCATGACTTGAAGACAACATGGAGTTATCAGAAAATGTTTAGTTGCACTCTAGGTTGAAGGAATAAGTCCTCTCATACGACTCACAATCAAAATATACATAGAATTTTCAATAAACAAATGAAACACGCATCCATAGACAAGAAATAAGGAATGACATAGTATCATGCAAGAAACCAAAACCAACTCATTTAAAAAGCCTCGATTTCGTAACCTTCACTGGAGTAGGACTTGATCAAAAATTCCAGTAGTATCAAAATATCTAAGCAAAAGTAAATGCCAATAATAATATATAGAAATCAGAAAATGTTGTAAGAAAACAAGCACAACCACGTCCAACAATAATAGCACCGTAAAAACTGCACGTAGATCATATTTAAACATAGAACATTAGATCCATAGCTTTAAACCAAGGCTTCATCTCAAGAAATTTCAGTTATATTCATAGTTTTGTCTCCACTAAGATTGAAAGTCGACTCATACTCTTAAAAAGAAAGAACGCATCGATGAATAAAAAGTGAGACAACACATTCTAAATCTGAACTACTGGACTGTAAATTCAAATTTAGCTCCATTACATTTAATGGAATAATATCTCCACCCGGAGAACCTTCAGCTATATTCAAGCAATTAGATAGGTTGATCATATAAACAAATAAAGAAAGAAAAACACAACCTACACACTAAAAAAGCGGCCACTAAAGGCAAGTCCCAGATTTAAAATATGACTTTCACTTGCAGTGCCTTCTGCAGAAAAGTTTCAAGTAGTGCTCCTAAATTAAGTAAAGGAGAGTGACTTCTCATATGACTATGAAAATAAGGATTCAAGTAGTGCTCCTAAATTAAGTAAAGGAGAGTGACTTCTCATATGACTATGAAAATAAGGATAACATATAGAAACAAAAGAAAGACACAGAGCATTTCACGACAGTGCGTTCAACATATCTGAATTAAACTCAAACTTATTATTTTGAAAGCTAAGCAATGTTATTTATTTAGGTATCCACCTTAATAAATTTCCACTATATTCCAGGTTACGGGGAGGAAAGGTCCCTGAATGCATAAAAAAAAACCATGGTTGATTTTTCCATGAATCCACCTTATGAATTCTTCGCTATATTTGAAGTTAAATGAACAAAAGGCCCTTAAATGCATAAAATTCAACATCATCTTTCATGCCTCTGACAATTCCATGTTTATCAAAAATATTATTTCGTGAGTGGTGGATTTTTTTAAAGCTTTCATTTGAAGAATTTTCAGTTGTATTCAAGGTTCAAGGAAGAAAAGGCCTCTAAATTCATAAAAGCTACTAATAATTTAGCGAATATGATAAATATGATTTAAGCTATTGATAATTTAGCAGGTATGATGAATATTATTTTGAGGAACTAGTCGATAGCATTTATGCTCCACCTAAGGAATTTTCAACTATAATCGAGGTTCACGAAAGAAAAGGCACTAAAATCCTAAAACTCGACGTCGACTTTCATGATACTAATACTTTTCAATGGGCATGGAAATATATTATTTTTGAGAACTTTTGATATTATTTCTTTGACCCAACAAAATTCATGCCAAAAAGTAGATGAGAGAGTTGAAATAAAGTAAGAATTCATGATCTTTACTAATTTGTTTATGAGTTGAAGTTGCTGGATAGTTCAATTTGTTTTCCCGGACTGGTACCTGATATGACACAAATGGTCTTTAATCTAGATGCTCTATGTTCGAACTGAAACCCGATCTCCATACATCCCTTTTTCTTACTCTCTGTATAAAATATTTCTTTAAACAGTCAATATAAAAAAGATGACCACCTTAGAAGTTTGACAAGAGAGAGCCAAGAGGTTGCTTTATATAACCTCTCAATGATCTTAGCACACCATCTATGGCTAATTTTACCGTAGAATAATTGCAACATGTTCCTATAACCTTGTGGCACAGCTCTTAGTGACAATCAAAAGACACATTCCTTCGTGACTAAGACATGTTTCTAACTTCTCATCCTCATTTTTCCATTCCATAAATGAATACCAACACCAATCATATTCTCCGTGACTATTATTAATATTAACATTGACATAATTAATGGAATTATTTTTCTCGTCATTGTTAAGAAATTTGACATGGCAACCATGCCTGCACAATCCTCACTATGACCGGGGGCCCTCCCTAATGACAATACTTCAATTGACGTGATGTGTCAGGTCATAATTTGAACCTCCTTAATCATTTGTATTGCCTAATATTTATTAGGCATGGGTGAATTTCAATTCTTACCTGACCTATTGTGATAGTCTCTCAGAATTGGCCCTGCTGTCACCACGTCATCGAAGTTTAACAACGCATTCTATTGGCCAATCTAGTTTTTATTGTTGTCAATACTTCTTTCACTATTTTCTCTGTCCCTCTTTTCAACAATCTCATGACTTAAGTTTCTTCTAATAATATGGGGTTGCTTTTTTTTGGTAACCTCTCTCAACTAATGATTTTGCATTTCCGACCTTAAATCTAATTCGATATTGTATTCTTGATTGATATGTAGATATATTTCTTTAAAACAATTCACTCTCTTTGTTTTCAAGTTCAGTTATTATGCTATCAATATCATTTCACGATTAGTTATAGTTTTATTTGTGAAATTGTGTTAATTGCATTTTATGTTATTTAAATAATAGATATGCATATTTCCAAATCAAATATTGGTCTCTAAAATTGTTCTCATCAATACGATAAGGTACATATAACATTAATCACTCTCTATGATAAGGTACATATAACATTAATCACTCTCTATAATTATCATATTCAATATGTTTATTGTATTTTACGTATCTTATGATGTATATTTTCACAATGCCTCTCTTCCGAATTTTTCCATATAATGTATAACATGATGCAAATTCCACTATGCATGTTCAATGTTTTCTACTTGTTATACATAGTGATCGATAATTGATAAACATGCATGGTTTGAATTATATGATTCACATTCCATCTATTTTGGTATTTTTAGTACGAATGCGCAATCATCTTGAATTATTAATAAATATACATTTTCTTGAACTACCATTCAATGGAAATGACAATACTATATATGTAGCTTGTTTTGCAGATATTTGAAGCAAATTCAATAAGGCTTTTCCAAGTCTTGAAATTGTTTCTATGACATCACCATCTTCTTTTTAACAATCATTTAGTACACGTTTAAACATCGACGTCAATGCCTTACCTAGCTTTGTCATGTATGAACTACAATAAGTATTTGTAGCATATGACTCAAGAACAAATTAAGCATCGATATTTACACCCCAAATAAATATAATATGTCGAGCAAAGTTATTAGTCCATTTGTTTGTTGGCTCTCTTTTCAATAGAATTATTCTTTATTGGATTTGATGGATGTAGTCACGCTCGCTTATACCTAGTTTCTCAAGAAAACGTTCAAATGTATATGTCTCATCATGTTCCATATTTTTTAGTGCATCTAATATCATCCTTGCATTTTCTTTTGTACTTTCATTATCGAATTCCATAGGCTCAAGTATTTGTGTTTTTCACATGGGTGGAATTGGAAAATTGAACCTGCAATGTATCTATTTTCTTTTCCTATGTGTATGATGATGATGTTAGATAGTTTTGAGATTTACAAGAAGTGTACTTGAATTGCAACACAACCACATGTCAATGAAATATTAAATTTGAATTTTTATACTTTTTCCATAGATAGGAGCATCTTTTATCCATAGCAATCCATGTTCATGTTGGCATCCTCAATTTTGGAATCATGTTACAAAGAAATAGTCAATGATGTCACGAACTTGGATTCATTTAAAATTAACTGGCATAGAGCATTGATTCTACTTTTGGAATATCGAATACAAGTAACAAGGCCATTTCTAATCAAAGTATCAATATCATCTTCCTCTACTTCATTTTTAGTTAAGGGTCTATGCATGGATCTTAATTACACTTTTTGGCAAAGCGAGGGTGCGTTTTGGTGAAAAGAGGGAGCTCGATCGAGCCATTTTAAGCACTCAATTGAGAAATTTTTAAGCACTTGATCGAGCTACTTAAGGGCTTAGACATAGCTCGATCGATGATTTAAAAAAACTCTCAATCAATCTCCTATGTAATCCGAGTTAACACGGGAGCTTAATCAAGCCCATATTTGGCATAAAATCCATGGTCGCAATGTGCCAAGCCATTTTTGCAAACGGTTAGGTAAATTATAGCTCGACCGAGGAGCTTAATTGTTTGACTGAGGTATTTGGAGCTCGACCGGGTGTTTGGGAGATGGAGCAACAACCCCACCAACATCCTCTAAGATCAAACCAACCACTATCTGCAGGCCAAGATATGCTTCTTATCATTTTTTTTTTCTATTTGAATTATTTTTTCTTGCAAAAAAAATTTGATTTAAAATGAAAACCCACCATACAAAAACCATGAAAAACACAAAATAAAAAACCACAGAAACCACCAAGAAAACCCTTGAAACCAAAAAAAAAAACTTAAAAAAAACTATTTAAGAATACCTTTGAAAACAAAACAAAAACCTCGAAAATCACAAAAAACAGCTAAGAAAACCTTGAAAACCACAAAAAACTAGATAATTAGGTTATATATATATATATATATATATATTATATATATATATATATTCATTTCATTGAAAAGTTCTTAATAATTACAATAGTAGATGTTATTTCTTAATTTTTTTTCTAAATTTTAAATGGTTAAAAAGAAGAAAATTATTATTTTATGTGTTTGAAGTTTTTTTCTTAGAAATTTAGTGAAATAAATTTTTAAAATATTTGATTTTTTGTTATTTAAAATGAATTTTGAATTTGAACAAATTTGATTAAAAAATATGAAAGACTCCAAAACATAAAATAACATAAACTCTAACCATTAAATATACAAATTATTGACATAATGAATATGGTTGCTCAAAATTGACCTCATTTTATCAATAAGAAAATTTATTTTCATTTTATTTTATTTTAATTTAATTAATTGATATTTTAATTTTTTTTACTTATAAATATTGCATAGTTAGTTTTAAAAATTTAATTACTTAATTAATATTTATCTTTAAATTTAAAATCCAAAATGAATAAATTTTGTATAGTTAATATAATATATAATTATATATAACATACCAGATATAACACACACACACAACATAATATTATAACTATAGCATAAGATAGCATAACATGTAGCATAATTATAACATAATATAACTATAACATTTAACATAACACACACACACACATATATATATGTTCAAGTTTCAACAATGCATAGTTGATAGATACATTAAATCCATGATGAAAAGTGCATTTAAATTGAATAAAAACATTTTAACTCTTTTTGTAATTTGTACTGTATTGTTTCATTATGTTGTGTGTTATATCAAACATTGTCTTCATGTGCTTGCACCAAGTACATGTCATGTGTCAAAGTCAAACATTATCATAACTTAAAGTCTATTGGATTATTTGGTTGGCATGAAAATTTATTAGTTTTGCAAATAAGTTTATTTCAATTTTTTACATATATATTTACATATTTATGTTTTATGAATAAAATGCATTATTTAGAAATGGAAAAAAGTGTGAAGGTAGATTTGATCACTTCTTTCAATTTTGTTTACATGGAATTAAATACTTTGTTTGATAAATAAATAAAAAAAAAAAAACGGACTCTAAAGTTTTGGACATCAAGCTAGATTATTCTACTTGAGTTTAGAAATGGTTTTCTTGTCAACAATCTTTCGAAGTCCACATTTTTTTCTTGGATTAGTTTATATGTATCATATGTAATAGTTGTGTATTATATGTAATAGTTTAGTCAACAATTTTTTTATTATTAGTTTTATGTATTATAGGTAATATGTAGAACCATCTCCTATATAGCCCCCAATTGTAGGTCGCCGAAGTGTGGGGCAATCTGTTATACATGGTTGGGCTCATGATAGATAATGTAAGCCAACCAGAGTGTGTGTTCCACTCGTAGATCCTGGCTTCAATGCCAGTCACAATATCAGAGGTAGTGTTATTGTCTCTATTGATGATCATATTGTAGATAGTTGACCACCTTCACCTACTACATGTGCATTTTTATATCCTATTTAAAATTTAATTATTTATGCCTTGAAATTGTCTTTAATTTTTAAATCATCTTCCACTAATGTGTTTGAATTTAATGTATGTTCTATTATGCTTATAGTTTGTTATATGTGTGTGTGTGTGTGTGATCTGCAAACCCTCAACAAGGTGAAGTTGAGGATCACAGTGTACTGTCGATCCCTTCGTGGGACGATGCTACAACTAGTATCACATTTGATGATGTTACGACCGAGCATACATGGATCACACGAGTGCTGGGTAAAATACCTACTAGGCGTAGTTTGTATTTGATGTTGGATATTGTTGACATGTTATCGCGACATACCAAAGGGTGAGCCCACAAAGTCACCTCTTACATTCCATACAGAGGATTAGGACATAGGAAGTTAGAGCCCAAATACTTGTGATGTGGTGAAAGATGCCACCAAGAAAACTGATCTTCGTGCAGAGTTTTTCAACATCACTCTGGAGCATCGTTCTAGACATCGAGGTCTAATTACACTAAAATATTTTAAAAATGTTGATGCAACCCCTTTTGTTTATGATCGATTCATTAGTTCTTGGGGCTAGCTCCCCCATCATTACTAGGTCCCCATTTACTTTGAAAAGCATATATATGTTGATTTTGTGCTACATATGAGGCCATATTACACCAAAATAGGATCTGAGTTTTATGGATTCATCTTGGGACATACCTATGATTGTGATGGGGCTCACAATGACCTTGGGCATGTATCAACACCTTCGAGATTGTTTACACTACTCTCTCAAAGCATGGTATTGCCCAAAAAACTAAAGAAGTATACGTAGCTCAATGTTGTGGCCAAGAATACCATTGTAGATAGCATGTCGATGACCTTGGTCAGTGCATGTCCCATTGCATGGAGAGATGAGCATACCACTACTATTGCCTCGTGACCCACTAGTTCCATTATATGATGATTCATATCTCGCAAGTCTACCCGTTGACAAACTTTTGTCATATGTATGTATGTTCCATGATGTCATCCATAACACTTAGAGAGTGCATGGCCCATGTGACAACAGGTACATATATATGAAACTTTTGACTCTTATCGTCAAATTGTACATAATTATTTATATTAATTTAGTTCATATTAGATTGCATTTATATTAATAAGTTCATAATAGCAGGTAGACACAACCCAACTACATGGATGAGCTTATGAGGTCATTCAAGGGGGAAATTGATCAGCCATACCAACCTCCATCCGTGCATGTTTCCATGGATTCTTCTCTGCCTCCACCTCCATCTCCACCTCATAACACTCATGCAGAGGAGAGTAACTATGCATAGCCACATGGACTAGCAGTTGAGGTAAATATTTTTATTCCTAAGATTTCAACATTTTTTTTTTTAAGTTACATTCATGCTAATTAATTCATAGACTAATTATAATTTTCCATTGTGTACATAGGCCCATATGAAGAGTGTTGCCAATGTCATAGTTATGTGGATGCATAATTGAGACGTTGGGTATAAAGGCATTGATGATTCGGGTCCATCGATGCAAGCCCAATATTTGAGCCATAGGTAGGAGAGCACCAAACCCAGATTCAGCAGATCCCCATCCTAGATGACTTGCATTTGGATTCGAGTGAAGTTAGTAGATCCATATATGTAATTAAATGTGCTTCAAAATATTTTATTTCTATATTTCTTATTTTGTACAATTAATGGTCTAATTAGTTTGAATTTGAATGCATTATGTTGCAACACTGAATTATGGATGATTACTCTGCACAACGGAACTCACATAGGAGTTCTGGTGGTACTTAGAGTGGATAGTTTGCATATTTTTAGGCCTATTTCATATGAAACATTCAAATGTGTTACAAACTTTGTATACTTTCATACATGGATAATTTATGGATGTACATGAACATTATTTCAATTTATGGATGCTTATTATTTCAGTTTATGGATGTTTATGTAACATTTTAATTTGTATATATTTTCATATGAAAAGTTTATTAGTGCATTCATTATTTCAATTTTATGGACTTTTATTAATCTTCTTTATGGATTTCAATAAATTTTGAAATTTACGGATTTTTAATTATTTCGTTAGTTTATATTTTTTCTATATAGTATAAATTTTATTAAAAATAAAACAATCTTTGATTTTTAGTTTCATAGACTTAAAAAAGTACATTCTTAAGTTTTAATGCAAGTCACTTTGATACTTAAGATAAACTAAAATATATGATGGTTGAATTAAAAAACATAAATACTATTTAAATAAGTTTTAAATTCATTTTTAAGAAATGTTTGGTAAACAACAAATAAGTTTTATTTAGCTTTATTTCTTTTGAGGTCATCTACAAGAGCTTAGTCATAACATTATATTTTAATCATATGTATTGCAATTTAATATACCAAAAAACAATTAATGGTATGTGTTTCTATAATTTTATATATAATTAAATATGAACTTTCTTAAATTTACTTGGTTGTCTCAAGGTTCAATTAAAAAACACAAATGAAATTGAAATAAGTTTTAATCAATTTTAAAAGATGTCTTGTAAACAACAAATAAGTTTTATTCAATTTTATTTCTTTTGATGTCATCTACAAGAGTTTAGTCATAACATGATACAATTACAATTTTAGTATGATACAAGTCATTTTGATACTTAAAATGAACTAAAATGTATTCTGTATCAATTTAATATTGAGCATGGAAAGAATTACAAATTTTCTTCATATCGGCTTGTAGAAAGTGTCCTTAATTACAATTAACATGTATTTTATTAAATTGATTTTAAAAATAAATTATTTGAAAATTCTAAAGTCATCCGTATTATAATTTAAAAAGTCTATATATGGAAAATTTTGTGACTCACCCATAGTCTATATATGGAAAATTTTGTGACTCACCCATATACCATTGCATGGCCAACTCTTTTAAGTATATTTCAATCAATTCCTTATCTCAAGGTTCAATTAAAAAACACAAGTATGTTTAAAATAAATATTATTCAATTTTAAAAGATGACTTGTAAACAATAAATAAGTTCTATTCAATTTTACTTCTTTTGAGGTCATGTACAAGTGTTGAGCCATAATATGATATAATTACAATCTTACTATTATGCAAGTGGCTTTGATACTTAACATGAACTAAATTATATCATGTATTAATTTAATATTGAGCATGGAAAAAAGTACAAATATGCTTCATATTGGCTTGCAGAAAGTGTATTTTCAAGAAAACATGTATGTTAGTACAATTCAATTTTTAAAATAAATTATTTGAATTCTAAAGTCATCCGTATTATAATAAAAAAATTATATATGGAATTTTTTTTGTGAACTACCCATATATCATTGCATGGTCAACTTTTTTAAGTATTTCATTCAATTTCTTATCTCAAAGTTCAATTAAGAAACACAAATAGGATTGAAATAAGTTTTATTCAATTTTAAAAGATGTCAAGCATAAACAACAAATATTTTTTATTTAATATTATTTCTTTTCAGATTATCTACAAGATCTTAGTCATAACATGATATAAGTCAATCATATTGGAATTTAATATAGGTTAGAAAACAATAAAATGATAACATTTCTACAATTTTATATAATGTTATCAACTTTCCTAAATTTACTTAGCTATTAAGTATTTCAATCAATTATTTATTATTTCGATGTTTTTTGGTTATCTACAAGGGCTTAGTTTCAGCTGATATATATGCATTTTACTATCCAATATGAAGCATGTACGTAGCGTTTTTCATGTTTTATTCTCCACTGACACTTGCATTTATTAATAACATAAAAACATTAATGTTGTCATACCTAGATCTAGTTTGAATTTTTATTTTATGTAAATAATATCATATCAACTTGGTTTAAATTATTAATGGATTAAAATGCCTTGGAAGTTCAATTCCTTTTACCTATCAAATAAATTTTATTAGGTTTTTACATTTTTTATGCTCATTTTAAGTTTTAATACAATTTTCTAATATTGACATTATATAGACATCTTTATAAATTTCCATTACATAAATATTTAATCATAATTTTTTAAAATGAGAATTTTTTAAAATTATTTTTTCTAAAAATAAACTCTTGAATTTACTCTATGGCAAAGAAATTATGCCTCTTTAGTGATATTTGCTTGGCTGAAAATACAGTGTATTGTTTCAATCATGGAAATTGTGGATGAATATTTACATGGAATTTCCAAATAGTTTTTCTAGTGGAATCCTCTGCACTTTTCACAAAGTGAGAGTTCTCTATACTGTGCTCTAGTGACTTCACTATATTGTGGTACTAAGCATAGTTCTTTTATATTACATGCTACTCAAAATGACTATGTTGTTACAAGATCCACAAAAAAAACATAAAATCTCATTCCCTACCATTTGCCACAACAAATAATATATCACAAATTGACTTAACAGTGAATTAAAAAGTCTATTAAAAATCATTAGTTATTGATTATTATATTTATTTTTTTTATTAATCTTGGCACTAATTTGTAAAGTAAGAATGTGTAGATTGTAGAGTAGAAATATTTATCTCTAAGAGAATACATGAGCTTGATCATTGAAGGGTTTTTTAAAGTACCAACAATGTTCACAATTGGATATTGGTTCAGTCACCAACTGAAAGTAGAGGAAGATTATGTAATTCTTATAGTAGCTTTTGATTCATGTTGGATATCATGCCAACTTAAATGGAAGGCAAAATTAATGGAAGACAAAATTAATGGTTTTATTTTTGTTAGATTTACACTGCAGATTTATAATTTATCAGATCTATAGTCCAGATTTATGGTGGGACTATTTAAACAATAAAAAACCTGCGAAACTTATGACCCATGGACTATAAATAAATCATCTAGTGGGATTACAAATAAATTATCTAGAGAAAACACAAAAATGTTCTGCAATAATAGATAATAATTATACTTCATTAAAAGTCAAAATTTTTAGAGAAACTACAAAAAAACTTATCAATAGGAATATCTCAATACATAGATAGTCTATTAAACATAAACTAGAAGAATTTTCAAAGCTCAAGAACCCTTCTTGACTTTGTACATGTCCATATCTTATATATTGCATGCCAATCAACATTAGATGATTCATGTCCATTCAAAGATCATTAGAGCATTTAGTGTATCCAACCCTAGCCTTGATTTTCTAATGTCCTTGATGATGTTTTGCTTAGAAAATCCCCTTTCACAATCCACTATACTTGTAGGAATAATGAGTACAACATGCCATAATTTCATCATATTAGGATAAGTTTTGTGCCATTGTTTTGTGTTATGAAAGATTTTCCATGCTTCTTTCATAGAAAAACCCTCACAAGCTAGATTTAATGAATCAACAAAAGGGTTGCAAGTCTTGTTTACAAGATTTAACATCAAATCAAGCTACAAATCCAACATCATTTGATATAGTATGTTGCAAATGTTGAAAAAGCTTTAAAAGTCAATGCTCTGAATTTTTCTCACAACTACGACACTCTTCTGGATAATAATAAAGGTTGAACAATTTCCCTGCGTTAAAAAGATGAAGGTCTGGAAATATTTCATTCAACAAGTCTATGAGAGTCTCTATATAACCTTCTGTGAGTTGCTGACAACTCTTTTGTGTGCCTTCAATACAATGTTCCCATAGATTGTTTCCTTGTCAGTGGATTCAAAATCCATCACTGAGATAGAGATGTATCGTAACTCATGTCTATCTACAACTGTCTCTTCATATTTAATATCAATGTATCCATTTTGAGAATCATTTAAAAATTTTGAAAGATAAGTTGTGCCTTCTACAAATGCCTCTTTTCTAAAAAACCATATAGATAATGTGCTTATAGTTACTTCAAGAGCCAACCTAATAGTTGTTATGTCTACATTTTCTTCTTGAAAAGTCACATTCAAATTTTTTAATTCCCGTAGCACATCATCAAGCATATGTAAACAAAAGCGGATAGAATATATTCTCGTCTTAGCATACCACGATGAAGTTTCTTTTTTCATTTTTCCATAAAGTTAAAATTGCTAGCAGCTTCACAAGCCTTATAATAACTTCCCCCTTGATAACCATCTCATTGAATGTATTCGTATCACATCAAGAACATCAATTTGCATGACTCTAAGAAAATCAATAAGTTCATTATTTTTCTTTGGGGAGGTTTGAAACCATGAATACACTTTCTTTGCAATTTTTTCAACAAATAATAACTCAAGTAGTTTCTTAGAAGAATCTGTTGCTGCTAAAACTCATGATGAGTCACACAATGAACTATAATAAGGTTCAGATTTTTCTTTTTCAAAAATGAAACAAAGCCATTTTCATGTCCAATCATTGTTGAAGCTCTATCTGTAGAAACAACTATCAAATCTTTATATTGAAGACCTCTGACAACTATTACTTGATTGACACTATCATATATTGTTTTTCCTTTTTCATCTACGACATCCTTGAGCTTCATAAACTGCAAGATAGGTGGCCCGAGACCCTTTGAATCTAAATATGTTGCATAAATGACGAGGTGTTTCTCTAAGGTTCGATTAGTGCTTTCATCAACCATCAATGAGAAGAAAGAACTTTCCAACATATTTTTTATCTGAATTTGTTCAAGATGTTTTTATATGCAATATATAAAATCATTTACAAACTTACGATTTGTGTATGAAGAGTACTCTTGAGACTTTGGCATATTTGGAGTTTTGGCATCCATTAGAAATTTGCAAAGCTTCTCATACTTTGATAGAGATAAATCTTCCTAGCGAATGAAATATGATACTTTCATTGTAGAAATCAATCTTTCCTTATTGGCATCTCCCACATGTTTAATATGATTTGGAATTGGTTTCATCTTTCCCTCTAATGCATTAATCCATATTTCCTTAGCATCTTTATGCACCCATGATTTTTCATGAATAACAAGAGCATCATGTTGTAATGTGGTGCAATCATTCCCTAAACCCCATTGTCCATTCATCCTATACTTCTCACAATAGTTACACTTCATAGCTATTTTATCATCAAACATCACATAATTCAACCAAACAAACTTATCTAACCATCCTATACTTCTCACCATAGTTACACTTCATAGCTATTTTATCATCAAACCTCACATAATTCAACCAAACAAGCTTATCTAACCATTTCATGCGAAATTGTCTTTTTGTTTACACTTCCATTTCTGAATTATTACCAACCTCTTCTTCAACTTCATTTGTTTCTTCATCTACATCATGATCAAAAGAACTTCCAAAAATTTCATGTAAATTTTGTTCCACATGAGCATTATGGGTTTCTTCAAATGTTTCTAAATTTCTTTGAGTCTTAGAGGTTTTCCCTTTTGTCCATCAATACATTTCCCCAATTATAATTGGTATCTTTCTCTTTTTAGACATTTATAAGTTTATGACCACCTTTATAAAATATATATATAAAAACTAG
>APFE030593403.1:13539-34037 GCA_000404065.3 Pinus taeda | reverse complement strand
CCTTTGAAGGAGGAGCTAATAAGCCTCCATTGCACTATAAATTGAGGCATTGGGTCAGTGGCTAGAGAGGTTAGAAGCTGAACTTTTGAGGGTAAATGCTAGTGAATCAAGACTTCCTATTTGAGCTTAAGAGGAGAGATCACATACCTTTTTGGCTTCATTGGGGAGTGAGTGAAGCTTGTCAAAGTAGAGGAGACTTCTTGTTGGACCCTGGGAGGAGCTTGTACAGCGTCAAGGCAAAGGTTGTAAGGTTCTTCTCCTTTTGAATTAATACAATCAAGCTCATTTTTCTCAACAAGTATCTCATGTTATTTGTTTTATGGACTCCTTGACTTTCATGTTAAATATTTTTTATAATATTGGATATTCAGGTGCTATTTAATCGTTTGCCTTGTTTGTGCTTGCAGGTTTACAACAAAGGAACTTACTTGAATCAAAGGAGCGAAGGCTTCTCCAAACTTGCGTTGGACATGAGGTAGGCCTTAAACACATTTGTTTGCCATTATTTATAAAGCGCATTCAGAAAAAGATAGTGTTTGGTTGGTTTGTTTGTCATTAGGTCTTCATTAGATTCTAGGAAGGTCTATCTTGTCTGCAAGATCGACTCATTCTGCGTGACAATAGAGAATAGTCAGCTCAAAGCAAAGGAATTGATCATGGAAAATGAACACGCCAAGTTATCGTAGTAGGTTGGTAAAGGCAAAGAGGTCATGGAATCAAGTGAGCTTGAATAATTAAAGGGGAGAGGAAAAATGAAAAGACCAAGAACAAGAGGCATCAAGAAAGCTTTACAAGAAGAGCAAGAACATGTTTTGCTGAATGAGGACCTTGACCTAGAAGATAGGATTTCCCTAGAGGTTCATCAAGATAAGGAATATTGGATAAATTGGGTAAATGAACACTTGGAGAAGCTCCTCGAGAAGGCAAACATGGATAATCAGTTGATGAGACACATGGTGCACCACTATCAAGCTCAAAACATGATCGCCAATGTCAAAGTGAAGCAACTTGAAAATAATCTCAAGAAGGCCAAAAATGACCAAAATGATGAGGGAAACTTGGAAATGATTGCTGAAGCATCAATGAAACTATAAAAAACATGTTTTTATACCTTCCCTCCAATTTTGAGCAAATTCTGATCATTTTGAGATTTTTGAGAAATTTTGGTCTAAGTGCAAAAAATCAATTGCTCCAAAATCACAATGCTTTTTCCTCAAGAATCCATTTGAGGAAAGGTATACATTTTTTGAAATATCTTGCCATCCTCTAAAAACCCATTTTCTCTGATTTTGCAGAGGTGGCTCAGTTTTGTTGAAAAAGGAAAAAAAGTGGCAAAAAACTAGCATTCTAGAACATTTTTTGAAAGGCGCTGCACTTTTGGAGTGACCTTGGGAGAAGGGATGTTTGAAGGCCTTACCATGCTCCAAATTCAGAACTGAAAACTGTTATGGAAACTAGACTTGAAGGGATAGTTGACCATTCTCTTAGTTTTTCATTTTAACCTTTAGAAGACACCTAAACATCAGGTCAAAGTCGGCTCTACACTTCTGCAGTTTTTTGTGTTTCAAATTGTAAATTACACTGTGTAAATTTCTAGTTTCTAGTTTGACTAGTCAAAGTCAATATTCTCTATGTAATGATATTATTTTCAAGGATATGTGATGTAGGCATGAATAAATGTACATCATAAGTTTTTCTTTTATGTTTATTAGGCCTCATAAAAGAAGCAAAACTCGTAAACAAACTCTCCATGAAGTGTTTGAGTTTCACCTTCTCACTCTCCCCTATTGGTTGAGAGCATCTTGGAGTTAGTTCCTCCACCAAGGAATTCAACTCTTGAAGGTGGGAAAGTGGTCTAGGAGATTCTACATGTATCATTTCTCCTTAGGAGAAGAAGGTTGAACTTTTTTTGAAGGAGGCTTGCATGTAATCATCTTTTCAGCTAATACAGAGATAGGTTGCAGCTATTTTCAAGGAACTCTAGCCCAGTGAGTTCATGGTGCTTGTACTTCGTTCTACTTGTTTTCTCATGGTTTAAACATCTTTATCTACATTATATCTCTTCTTTCTATGAATTCCTTATAATAAAATACACAGAATTCTTGTTTTTCAAGCTCTGTTATCTCGTTTTCATAGTTATATGTATGTCTTCCTAAGCTAATGAAATCATGTTTATTTATGCTCATTAGTTTATTCCAGACTATATCCTCTATACTACACTAACAATACTCAAAATACACCATGGCCTCTGATATCTATCTCCTTATCATATTTTCTCCTGCACTCCTACAGCCTTGACCTATTTGTGGCTCGAAACCCTAAGTTCAGTGAACCCTAAAACCAAATTTTCACAAACAAACAAACAAATACACATATCTAGCCTAAAATTCATTTGATTTAAAGTCATATCATTGATAAAAGACTTAGATAGATCCCTCTCATGCTCAATAGGGCTAGCTACTGAGTTGAAGTGGTTTGAGGTTACCCTTCTCGATTTCCTTTTCAGCCTTGGAGATTGTAAGGACTAAGATTTGGCACCGTTGCTGGGGAATGAAAGATCATATCTTCCTTGGGAAAGAACAACAAGGATCAGATCTGATCACTGATGGTGAAAAGTGATCAAACACAAGAAAGGTTGTGCGTCTTTCATCTGGCGACTCCAGTGTCGAAGAATCTAAAGGTTCAGAAATTTCATGGCGACTCCACTGATAAAAAACAAATAGTTTGAAGAACTTCTTCGTGACTTAATTGTTTTCAAGATGGATTCAACTACTCGAAGGTATGATCCTATGAAACTAGCTCATATTCCTAGTTTTTCGAATCGAATTCCTTGTATAGATTGGAAAATAGGGCTCCCAAAATTTAAAGGTCAAGATGGAGGAGATGCTAGTTTGCATTTGGTCAAATTTCATTTTCATATTCACATATTAAAGGCTAAGTTTCCTGAAGATTGTCTGATGAAGATTTTCATGGCTACCTTGGAGGAAATGGTATGAGAGTCTACCATCTACTAGTTTATATTATCAAAAGGATTTTCATTCAGTTTTCTTTCAACATTATCAAAGCTGAAAATTTTCCTTATCAATGATGGATATATGTTGTGAGATTTCTGAAAATTTCATTAAATTTCTTGAAAATTCATATGGGGATGAAGAATGTATGGAAGAAGATATATTAGAATCCCTTTATTATTTTTCCTCCCAACAAGAATCAATAGCTTCCTCCTTGGATGAAACATATTGAGATCAAAATAGAGAAAGGCCTACTCCTGATCTTGAAAATGAAAATCACCAAGCCCATGTTGATCTTTATAAAAATCAGTGTTCTCCTCTGTCTGAAGATGAAATTGATCAGCTCTTGAAAAACCATGTTACAGGCCAAGTTAAGGCAAGTTTGTAGGGCTCACAAAGTCAAGATTTTGTGAGTGAAATTTCTTCCATTATTGAAAATGAAAATCTGGGTTTAAATGATGACAGTCATGAGACTAATGAAACTATACATGAAATTGTTGTGAGTAAGCCAATTTTTGATGTAGATTTCCTACAAGGAGATCAACTAACAAAGCCTATTTTCTTTCACGAAAAGGATAGGGCTGACCTGTTTAATAATATTGAAGAATGTGTTTTGTTCAAGGATGATTTAGACTATGAAATGGAAGAGTATGAGTCTGAGATAGACAGTATGCCAGAGACAGAATCAGAGTTGCTCATGCTTGAGAAATTTACAACCAACACTAAGGTAGCAAAAAGTCATATTTCCCTATGCCTTCCTATGGATCAACAACCAAGTATTCTTTCAGATCAAAATGAAAGGAGTACTTGTATTTTTGCTGAATTTCAAAACAAGGTAACATTTCAGATTTTTAAGGATCCTTACACTAATTTGTTGCAGCTATTTGGGAAGATGAATTTTCTTGTATTTATGGATCATGAGTACATCTTCAGTGGACACTTGGAGTGGCCTAGCTTTTGTTTTGTCTTCCCGCTCAAGGAAAATGCTAGCAGAATTCACAGAAGTAGCCATTTGCTGGATTGGTTACATTGTAGGGATCATTACACATGATTGTCTATAAATCTTCAGCAGGTGGGCTATTATCATCAGGATTTGAAGCTTGAGGTTAAGGTCCTAAGATCCCAATGGTTTGCTGCCATAAGTAATTTCAGTTAGTATGTTTTTAATAGTCAACTCAATCAATTATTTAGTCAGTCTTTAGTTTCATTTTAGTTTTTTTCATTCTGACTCCATGCCCAATGGATAAGGCTACCTGATCTATAATGTTCATGACACCTCCAAGGAGCTACGATCCCCAGTTGGAGCCAATGTTAGTGTCAGTGAATTCATCCTATCACTAGTGATAAAATATGCTCTTACAAGGTGTTTTAAGGGTGTGAAGTCAAATTGTTGTCATTTCAGTGAGTCTTCAAATAAAAATTTGGTCACTGGCTGTTGTGTCTAGGTCACTGGTTCTCCCTTCACTTACTCATGGTCTTCATCACTCATCATGTTCATTGTCTTCTTCAAGGTATCATATCTTCATTTAAGTGTGTTGGGTCATGAAATGGTTAAATTCCTCATTTTAGGTCATGGTCTAAGGTTTCACTCCATGTGTCATCACGATACCATATGTTGCCCAAAACATGTCCATCATGTGATTAAGTGGGTAAAGGGAGTTAGCATCTCAGGGAAAGAAAAATAAAGGTAAAGGTAATGTTTTATTTCATATAAGACAATGTTGCAGTAAATTACCTCGCCTCATCATTTTTCATAGGGACATGTTTGCTTCAAAATAAGTTTCCTACCAAATGGAGAAGAATTTTAAAAAAGTGAAAGCGGGTTTTGTCCATTATAGTTCAAGGAGCAAAAAACACCTTCATTTTATGCACTGGTGTTATGATTTGAAAGAAATACCCAAACTACACTTGCTACGGGAGAGTTGCTGCACTTTTGGACAACTTGACTTGAAGACATCATTTTAGGGGGTTGGAGAAGGTGTTGGTTGTTCTTAAGGACTCTATTATGTAGCATACATCCTAAGATTTCCAATGGTACCTTCATATCATGATTTGGATTAGTGGAAGGTACCAAAAAGTGCTCTGCATGTTGGAGCTGCTCTTTTGTGAGACACACCCTCGGTTTTGTAGTGACCTTGGGAAAATCATTTGTTCTCCCTGATGGATTGTCCAAATTGCATGCTTGAGGAGTCTATCTTATAGAAAAATTCTAGAGCGTTCCAACAAGCTATCAAGCTCTCAATTTGGAGTAGTTTAAGGCCTCCAAAAGTGGTTTGGAAGACCCGAGTTGCGCTCAGGAAGACTGTGTTGCAGTTGGAGGCCTGGCACTACGCTCAAGAACATTGCGCTGTGCTTGGGTTAGAGTAGCTAAAATTGCCTGAAACTCACCCAAACTTAATTTTTAAGCTTTCTCACTTGTTTTATTACAATCATAAGCTGAGCTACAAGTAAGTACACCACATTACTTATCGTTTTAATTTGAAAAATCTATTCATGCCAAAGCTTTCTTCAATTAAGTTTTTTCAGTGAATTTCTCATGCAAAAATGATAGGGTTGATGATGGCCATTTTCCGTTCTTGATTTTTAACATGTAAAATATTACCCTATACCTTTATACATGTTTGATATGCCATGTAAACAACTCAATCAACCTCAGAACAGAAATTTACCTCACTAAGATTGAAACCCTTGTTCATTCCTAGGGGTTTTGGGCACTTTCCCTAAAAACTTTGTTTTTTCCCTTTTACAAGCACATTGTTCCTTCATTTATCTTCCACTCATTTTCATTAGCTATCCAAATTTAATTTCTACCTCTTTCAAACCTCCTTTACCATTTTGTCAAACTCCACCTTCACATCACTTCATTTTCCACTCATACCTCACTTTTTTCCCTTTTCCTATCATCTAGGCTTTCAAAAATGAAATGAGATTGCTTCACCAAGCCATCACCAAGACACATCAACATAGCCTATGGAAGTAGGGTTATCAAAAAAACCAGAGGAGGTTCCTAAGGCACCTAGACATGAGGTGACCAAAACATACCAGAGATGAAAAAGAGGCTTGTGTTTTCTTCTCACAAAGAGAAAGGGGCCAAGCCTTCTTCATTGACAAAGCAAGAACTGGCATCAAAATAGAAAGGCACAATTGAGCATGAGTTTGAGCTTATTGATTTAGAGGCAGAAGATTAGGCTTCAATCATGCAACAAAAAGTCACAAAGAAGGACTATCAAATCAAGGAACTAACAAACAATATGGATATAGCAAAATACATCATTTCATTCCTTGAACAGGAGAGTAGTCAGCTCAAAGCAAAGGAATTGATCATGGAAAATGAACAAGCGAAGTTATTACAGTAGGTTGGAAAAGGCAAAGAGATCATGGAATCAAGAAAGCCTTAAGCATCAAAGGGGAGAGGAAAAAGGAAAAGACAAAGAATAAGAGGCCTCAAGAAAGCTTTGCAAGAAGAGCAATAACAAATTCTGCTGAATGAGGACCTTGACCTAGAAGATAGGATTGCCCTAGAGGTTCATCAAGATAAGGAATATTGGCTAAATAGGGTAAATTAACACTTGGAGGATCTTCTTGAGAAGGAAAATAGGGATAATTAATTTCTCAGACACATGGCGCACCACTATCAAGCTCAAAACATGATCGCCAATGTCAAAGTGAAGCAACTTGAAAATAAGCTCAAGAAGGCCAAAAATGACCAAAAGAATGAGGGAACTTGGAAATGATTACTGGATCATCAACGAAGCTATAAAAAGCATGATTTTACACCTTCCCTCAAATTTTGAGCAAATTCTGATCATTTTGAGCTTTCTGAGAAATTTTGGTCCAAGTTTAGAAATTCAGTTGCTCTAGAAGCGCAATGCTTTTTCCTTAGGCCTCCATTTGAGGAAAGGTCTACATTTTTAGAAAGCTCTTGCCATCATATAAAAACACATTTGCTCAGAGTTTGCAGAGGTGGCTCATTTTTGGAGAAAAAGGAAAAAAAAGTGGCAAAAAACTAGCATTTTGGACCATTTTTTGGCATGCGTTGAGCTTCTGGAGCGACCTTGGACGAATGGATTTGTGAAGGCATTTCCATGCTCCAAATTCAGAAATTCAAACTATTCTAGAAACTATACTTGAAGGGCTAGTTGCAAATTCTCACAATTTTTCATTTTGACCCCTAGAAGACACCTAAAAATCAGCTCAAAGTCAGCGCTCCGCTTCTACACTTTTATGTGTTTCAAATTGTAAATTACACTGTATAAATTTATGGTTTCTAGTTTGACTTAGTCGAAACTATGTAATGGCACTAGTTTCGAGGATAGGTGATGTAGGCATGAATAAATGTACATCATAGTTTTTTTTTTATGTTTATTAGGGCTCATAAAAGAAGCAAACTCCTAAACAAATGCTCCATGTAGTGTTTGAGTTTCACCTTCTCATTCTCACCTGTTAGTTGAGAGAATCTTGGAGTCAGTTCCTCCACCAAGGAATTCCATTCTTGAAGGTGGGAAAGTGTTCTAGGAGAGTCTAGATGTATCATTTATCCTCAGGAGAAGAAGGTTGAACTTTTTGTGTAGGAGGCTTGCATGTACTCATCTTTTCAGCTAATACAGAGACAGGTTGCAACTATTTTCAAGGAACTCTAGCCTAGTGAGTTCATGGTGCTTGTACTTCATTATACTTGTTTTCTCATGGTTTAAACATATTTATCTACATTATATCTCTTATTTCTATGAATGCCTTACAATAAAATACATAGAATTCTTGTTTTTCAGGCTTTGTTATCTCGTTCTCATAGTTATATGTATGTCTTCCTATGCTAATGAAATCATGTTTATTTATGCTCATTAGTTTCTTCCACACTATATCTTCTATACTACACTAAAAATACTCAAATACACCATGGCCTCTGATATCTAGCTCCTTCTCATATTTTCTCCTGCACTCCTATAGCCTTGACCTATTTGTGGCTCCAAACCCTAAGTTTCGCGAACCCTAAAAACCAAATTTTCACAAACACACAAACAAATACACATATCTAGCCTAAAATTTATTTGCTTTAAAGTCATATAATTGATAAAAGACTTAGAGAGATCCCTATCATTCTTAGTAGTGCTAGCTACTGAGCTGAAGTGGTTTGAGGTTACCCTTCTCGATTTCCTTTTCAGCCTAGGAGATTGCAAGGACTAAGATTTTTGGTGCCGCTGCCAGGGATCGAAAAATCATATCTTCCCTGGGAAAGAACGACAAGGATCAAATATGATTTCTGATGGTGGGCAATGATTAGACATAATAAAGGTTGTGCATCTTTCACTTGGCGACTCCAGTGTCGAAGAATCGAAAGGTTCAAAAATTTCATGGTGACTCCACTGATAAAAAACCAGTAGTTTGAAGAATTTCTTGGTGACTTAATTGTTTTCAATATGGATTGATTGGCTTGAAGGTATGCTCCTATGAATCAAGCTCATATTCATGGTTTTCCGAATTGAATTCTTTGTATAGATTGACAAATAGAGCTGCTAAAGTTTAAAGGTCACGATGGAGAAGATGCTAGTTTGCATTTGGTCAAATTTCATTTTCATATTCACAAATTAAAGGCTAAGTTTCTTGAAGATTGTTTGATGAATATTTTAATGGCTACCTTGGAGGAAATGGTGAGGAAATTGTATGAGAGTCTACCATCTACTAGTTTATATTCTCTAAAGGATTTTCATTCAGTTTTCTTTCAACATTATCAATGCTGCAATTTTTCCTTATCAATAATGGATAGATGTTGTGAGATTTCTAAAAATTTCATCAAATTCCTTGAAAATTCATATGGGGATGAAGAATGTATGGAAGAAGATATATTAGAAACCCTTTATGATTTTTCCTCCTAAGAAGAATCAACAACTTTCTCCTTGGATGAAACAGACTGGGATCAAAATAGAGAAAGGCCTACTCCTAATATTGAAAATGAAAATCACCAAGCCCATGTTGATCTCTATAAAACTCAATGTTCTCCTTTGTCTGAAGTTGAAATTGATCAGCTCTTGAAAAACCATGTTATAGACCAAGTTAAGGTAGGTTTGCAAGGCTCACAAAGTCAAGATTGTGTGAGTGAAATTTCTTCCAATATTGAAAATGAAAATCTGGGTTTAAATGATGACAGTCATGAAACTGATGAAACTATACATGAAGTTGTTGTGAGTAAGTCAATTTGTGATGTAGATTTCCTACAAGGAGATCAACTAAAAAAGACTATTTTCTTTCATGAAAAGGATAAGGCTGAACTATTTAATAATCTTGAAGAATGTGTTTTGTTCAAGGATGATGTAGACTATGAAATGGAAAGTATGAGTCTGAGATAGACAGTATGCTAGAGATAGAATCAAAGTTGCTCATGTTTGAGAAATATACAACGAACACTCAGGTGTTAGAAAGCCATATTTTGCTATGCCTTCCTATGGATCAACAACCAAGTATTCTTTCAGATCAAAATGAAAGGAGAACTTGTATTTTTGTTGAATTTCAAAACAAGGTAACATTTCAAATTTTTAAGGATCCTTACACTGATTTGTTGTAGCCATGTGGGAAGATGAATTTTCTTATATTTATGGATCATGAGTACATCTCCAGTGGACACTTGGAGTGGTCTAGCTTTTGTTTTGTCTTCCTGCTCAAGGAAAATGGGAGCAAAATTCACATAAGTAGCCATTTGTTGGATTGGTTACACTGGAGGGATCATTACACATGATTGTATATACATCTTTAGTAGGTGACTGATTATCATTAGGATTTGAAGCCTGAGGTGAAGGCCCTAAGATCCCGATGGTCTGCTGCCATATGTAAGTTTAGTCAGTATGTCTTTTATAGTCAAGTTAGTCAATTAGTAAGTTAGTTTCCAGTTTCAATTTAGTTTTTTGCATTCTGATTCCATGCCCAATGGATAAGGCTATCTGGTCTATGGTGTTCTTGACACCTACAAGGAGCTTCCATCCCCAGTTGGAGCCAATGTTAGTGTCAACCAGTTCAGCCTGTCACCAGTAATAAAATGTGCTCTTACAAGGCGTTGTTAGGGTGTGAGGTCAACTTTTTGTCATTTCAGTGAGTCTTCAAATAAAAATTTGGTCACTGGCTATTGTCTTTAGGTCACTGCTACTCCCTTCACTCACTCATGTTCTTCATCACTCATCATGTTCATTGTCTACTTCAAGGTATCATATCTTCATTTAAGTGTCTTGGGTCATGAAATGGTTAAAATCCTCATTTTAGGTCATGGTCTAGGGTTTCACTCCATGTGTCATCACAATACCATATGTTTCCCAAAACATGTCCATCATGTGATTAAATGGATAAAGGGAGTTAGCATCTTAGGGAAAGAAAAATAAAGGTAAAGGTAATGTTTTATTTCAAATAAGACAATGTTGCAGTATACTACCTCGCTTCATCATTTCTCATAGGGACATGTTTGCTTCAAAATATGTTTCCTACCAAATGGAGAAGAATTTCACAAATGCGAAAGAATTTTTTTTCCATTACAGTCCAAGGAACCAAAACTTCCTTCATTTTATGCATAGGTGTTATGATTTGAAAGAAATTCCCAAAATACATTTGCTACGGGAGAGTTTCCACACTTCTGGACAACTTGACTTCAAGATAGCTTTTTAGGGATTTGGAGAAGGATTTTGGCAGTTCTTAAGGACTCTATTGTGTAGCTGACATCCTATGATTTCCAATGGTACCTTGAGATCATGATTTGGATTAGTAGAAGGCATAAAAATGTGCTATGAATGTTGGAGCATCTCTTTAGTCAGAGACACCCTAGGTTTTGGAGTGACCTTGGGAAAATATATTTACTCCCTGATGGATTGTCCAAATTGCATTCGTGAGGAGTATATCTTATAGCAAACTTCAATATATTTCCAACGAGCTATCAACATCTCAATTTGGAGCATTTAAAGGCCTCCAAAAGCAGTTTGGAAATCCAGTGTGACGCTGAGGAAGGCTGCGATGTGCTTGGAGGCATGGCGTTGCACTCACGAACACTGCACTGCAATTTGGTGTTGCAGTCAGGAGCGCTACACTGTGCTTGGGCCAGAGTAGCGAAAATTTCCTAAAACTCACCCAAACTCAATTTTTAAGCTTTCTCACTTGTTTTATTACAATCCTAAGATGAGCTACAAGTAAGTACACCACCTTACTTACCTTTTTAATTTGCAAAATCAATTCATGCCAAAGCTTTCATCAATTAGGGTTTTTCAGTGAACTTCTCATGCAAAAATGATAGGGTTGATGATGACCATATCCATTATTGATTTTTAACATGTAAAATCTTACCCTATACCTTTATACATGTTTGATATGCCATGTAAACCACTCAATCAACCTCAGAACATAAATTTACCTCACTAAGATTGAAACCCTAGTTCATTCTTGGGGTTTTGGGCACTTCCCTAAAAACTTTGTTTTTTCACTTTTACAAGCACATTGTTCCTTAATTTCTCTTCCACTAATTTTCAAATTACATTTCCACCTCTTTCAAACCTCCTTTACTATTTTGTAAAACTCCACCTTCACATCACTTCATTTTCCACTCATACCTCACTGTTTCTTCCCTTTTCCTATCATATAGGCTTTCAAAATAAAATGAGATTGCTTCACCAAGCCATCACCAAGACACATTAGCACAAGCTATGGAAGTAGGGTTATCAAAAAAATCAGAGGAGGTTCCCAAGGCACCTAGACATGAGGTGACCAAAACATACCAGTATGAAAAAGAGGCTTGTGTTTTCTTCTCACAGAGAGAAAGGGGCCAAGCCTTTTTCATCAAAAAAGTAGGAACCGACATTCAAAGAGAAAGGCTCAGTTGAGCATGTTTTGAGCTTATTGATTTAGTGGTGGAAGATCAGACTTCAATCATGCAATAGACAATCAGAGAGAAGGACTATCAAATCAAGGAGCTAACAATCAATATGGAAAGAGAAAAATATATCATTTCATTCCTTGAACAAGAGAATAGTCAACTCAAAGCAAAAGAATTGATCATGGAAAAAAAACAAGCCAAGTTATTGCATCAAGTTGGGAAAGTAAAAGAGATCATGGAATCAAGAGAGCTTGAAGCATCAAAGGGGAGAGGAAAAAGGAAAATACCAAGAACAAGAGGCCTCAAGAAAGCTTTGCAAGAAGAGAAAGAACAAATTTTTCCAAATGAGGACCTTTACCTAGAAGATAAGATTTTCCTAGAGGTTCATCAAGATAAGGAATCTTGGATAATTATGGTAAATTAACACTTGGAGTCTCCTTGAGAAGTCAAACAAGGATAATCAGTTTCTCAAACACATGGTGCACCACTATCAAGCTCAAAACATGATCGACAATGTAAAGTGAAGCAACTTGAAAATAAGCTCAAGAAGGCAAAAAATGACAAAAAGGATGAGGGAAACTTAGAAATTCTTTCTAAAGAATCAATGAAGCTATAAAAAACATTATTTTACACCTTCCCTCCAATTTTGATCAAATTCTAATCATTTTGAGTTTTTTGAGAAATTTTGGTCCAAGTTCAGAAATTCAGCTGCTCTAGAAGCGCAACAATTTTTGTTCAGGTCTCCATTTGATGAAAGGTATACACTTTTGTAAAGCTCTTGCCATCCTCTAAAAACTAGTTTGCTCAGATTTTGCATAGGTGGCTCAATTTTTGAAGAAAAATGATAAAAAGTGGCAAAAAACTAGCATTCTGGACCATTTTTTGACAGGCGCTGTGCTCATGGAGCGGCCTTGGGAGAATGGAGTTTTGAAGGCCTTCCCATCCTCCAAATTCATAATTAAAGCTTCTCGGGAAAATAGACTTGAAGGGCTAGTTTACCGTGCTCTCATTTTTAGCATTGCGCTTTTGCACTTTTCTGTGTTTCAAATTGTAAATTACACTGTGTAAATTTCTAGTTTCTAGTTTGACATAGTCAAAGTCAATATTCTCTATGTAATGGCACTAGTTTCAAGGCTAGTTGATGTAGGCATGAATACACGTATATAATAGGTTGTTTTTGATGTTTATTAGGCCTCATAAAAGAAGCAAACTCTTAAACAAACTCTGCATGAAGTATTTGAGTTTCACCTTCTCACTCTCACCTGTTGGTTGAGAGAATCTTGGTGTTAGTTCCTCCACCAAGGATTTCGACTCCTAAAGGTGGGAAAGTGGTCTAGGAGAGTCTATATGTATCATTTCTCCTCAAGAGAAGAAGGTTGAACTTTTCGTGAAGGAGGCTTGCATGTAATCATATTTTAAGCTAATATAGAGACAGGTTGTAGCTATTTTCAAGGAACTGTAGCCCAGTGAGTTCACTGTACTTGTTTTCTCATGGTTTAAACATCTTTATCTACATTATATCTCTTCTTTCTATGAATTCACTACAATAAAATATAAAGAATTCTTGTTTTTCAAGCTCTGTTATCTAGTTTTCATAGTTATATGTATGTCTTCCTAAGCTAATGAAATCATGTTTATTTATGCTGATTAGTTTCTTCCACACTATATCCTCTATACTACACTAACAATACTCAAAATCCACCATGGCTTCTGATATCTAGCTCCTTCTCATATTTTCTCCTGCACTCCTACATCATTGACCTATTTGTGGCTCCAAACCCTAAGTTCAGTGAACCCTAAAAGCCAAATTTTCACGAAGAAACAAACAAATACACATATCTAGCCTAAAATTAATTTGCTTTAAAGTCATATAACTAATAAAAGAATTAGAGAGATCCTTCTCATGCTTTGTAGGACTAGCTACTAAGCTGAAGAGGTTTAAGGTTACTCTTCTCGATTTCCTTTTTAGCCTAGGAGATTGTAAGGACTAACACAACCTTCACAGCAGCTTGCCTTGCTTCATCAAGTTCACAAGCTTCAGTGTTTTTCTTGCAGAAGGACAGAATGTCAATAAAAACTTCATGCATTCCCCTCTCAGGATATTCACCGGACTTTGTCTAGTTGCAGGCTGAGTAGCTCCCCCAAGATATTGCACAATTCTAGATGGCAACCAACCTTCCCTCCATAAACTGCACAATCCTATTTGGAAACCTGCTGGGCTCTAGAATTGTGCAATTCTTCTAGTCAACCCTCACATAGAAAATTGCTCAATTTTCCCTAGCAAGGCTACTTAGCCCAGAATTTGTGCAAAGTTGAGTAGTAGTCAGCTGCTCTGCCCAGAAATTGCACAAATCTCCTGGGCAGTCAGCCCAGCTCCCAGCTAGAAATGCGCATTTCCTTCAATCAGTCGAAAATCCTCTTGCATGTACAGCTGAGTTGATCGGTCCCCTCCAAGACTGAGCAAACCTCACTTGCATGCGTGGGATGTTTCTCCCAAGGCAGCATGCAAAGGAATCCCTTGTGTCAGGGATATATGTTTAATAGTTGGGGGATACATGCAAGGATCTTTTCAGAAACCTCCCACCAAGTGTCGCTTTCCCTAGATTTGTGGCATGCATGTCACAACCTCGATGTTATCAAAACTCATCAATCGAATGTTGAAGAGCTCATTCCTCACATCAACCTTGCAGCTTTGACATTCCACATCACATATAGGAGCAGTCGGCACATTTAGCTCAGTTGTTTTGGGGTAAGCCCGCTTTCCATGCCTTGTGTTACATTTCTGTCGCTTTTTATGTTTTCACTTGTGTGAGTACTATTTGATTTATTTCTTTGAATTCTTGCTATCATTTACATGTATCCTAGCTTCTCCTAGCACTATTTTAGTTCTCATTGTTATTTCATTGTTGTCGCATGCATGAAATTGCTTTTCATGAACAGTTGTTGATTCAGCGACTTGCCTCACACACATGCATGTTGTTCCATTTTCTAAATTTGTCATTCACCATTTGCATGCATTATCATTCACTTATTCTCACACTCAATATCAGCATGCGTTCGCATTCAATTGCTCGGCGGACTCCGACGGTGAGTCCACCCAACCTTGGCCCATACTCTGCCTCACTAAACAATATTGCACAATCCTAAGAGGGAAGGCTCTGCCTTCCTCTCCATAAATGTGCATTTATGCCCAACAACTATTCCCCAGGCCTGCTGCGCAATCCTGAGGGAGAGTGATTGTTTGCCAAGAAAAGTACGTAACACAGTCACTGAGCCTACAACCATTGCCAGCTGAGATTGTTCATTGTGCAATCCTAGCAGTCAACAACAGGACTGGAGTATGCATTACGTAGTTCTAGTAGTTATTCAGTCTCCCAATAGCCTAAATTGTGCCTTGTGCAATATTGGTAGTTAGTTTCCCAACCTCTCGACCGAAATTGTGCAACCTTCATGATCATTCACACAGGTATGTTGCAAGTCAGTTCTCAAGTTCATTTTGTTTTCTACTAACATATTGCTTGCCATGAGTGTTGCCATGTCTCCAGGTATTACAAGTGTTCATTTTCCTCTTAGTAAGGTAGGTGCAATGGTTTCCAAGAGAGCAGAGTGAAAGACACCATTCAAAGCACACTTGGAGATGCATTCGATCTAATGTTTATGAGCTTGCCTACTCACAAAGATATCAAGTTGTTCATAGACAAGAACATCAAGATATCAAAACAAGTAGCATCATGAACAACAACTGAAGGCAACATACTGAACACAGTGAATGCAGCGAACACATCAAACACAGTGAATGTAGGGAATACAACGAGTGAAACAAATGCAGCGAACACAATGAATACAATGAATGCAACGAAGACAATGAATGAAGCGAACACAGAGAATGCAATGAATGCAAGAGGAAGGTTGTTGTCAACACAGAGATGAAACAAAGTTGCAAGATCAAGTAGATCCACCGATAATGAAAACAAATTCTGAGAATCAGGCTATGAGGTGATGATGCGACATGAAGATCTTGCGAAGACAAAGAACAGAATAGAGAAGGAATTGCATGTGATCAAGCAGCAACTCAGGAAGAACATGAAGCTGCACAGATAGATGAATGAGTTGCAGTAGGAACATGAATAATAGTGGATGCAACATGCACTCACAGATGAAACTATGCCTCTACAATTTATATATCCATACTAGCAGCTGACTTAAAGAAGACATGGTTAGAAGTGTTGTTGATCACATGCAAGGGATTCAACAACATGCATGTCTTTGTGTACACACATGCAATCCAACCCATTCAAGACACTCACCAAGGCAAAGACAAGAAGCAAGTCCAAATGGAGCTGAACATGTACTTCGACAAGTTGATGTGCATGACCAAGATCACACACTTGAAGACCAGCATGGACACTATGCATCGTTGCGTTGTGAGGTCAGTTGCATCCAATAAGACCATGCACATGTTAGCAGATGAGTTGGATGGAGGGGCCAAACCAATGCACTAGTTGCAACAAAGGCAAGAGTTCACTTGAGAAAGATGTCACCATGAGGTGCATGCACACCATCACAGATGACCAAGCTTGGCATCATCTCACCACCTTCACCATCACAAGCATGTCAAATAATTTCTCTCATCATAGTGAACTGGTTTTTAGTGGTGTCTTGCATGGCTTGCTCAAGCCATGTTGTCTCACATGAGTACATGAGCATTGTAATGTTGAGTCATGTCAAGTGTAAGTCAAGTGTCAATAGTTGGATGTAACAGTCTTAGAGTAGGTGAAGAGTCATGAGGGTAGTTGAACTGTCAGAAAGGGGAATGTCAAGGGTCACCCCACCCTTTGCTATAAATAGTCCATCATAACTCGTTGTATGAGCTTTTGGTCAGCTAAGCTTCTGATAAGGCTATCTTGGAAAGAGCTTGGACAATATTATAATGCACCTTGGCTTCTCCACTACACGAAGCTAGTTCATCTCTTTGGAGGAGTAGGCAAATGTGGCTATAATGTTCCATTGTTGGGGCTAGTAGGTTTACATGGATGTATTGTATGATTGGAACTTACACTTCTTTATATAATAAGAGCCAACACATTTTCATGCATATGTTGTTATTGTAGTTGCACTATTTTGGTTGCTTAGCAATGTATGTTGTTTAACTTACATAGTTGTGTATGAAAACTTTTGTATGCAATTATATGAATCTTGTTGTAGATGTGTTGTGGGTTTAACCATCACTTTGGATTGTTGGACTAACCCGCTTTCAAACTTGTGATGCATCTTCACTTGTGTGTTCCCTTCCCAGTTGAGTACACTTATAGGTTTCCAAGGGGCACACTCATCTCAAACCACCTGTGTTAGGAACCTCTCATGCACCTTCCTTGACTCACTGCAGCAGTCACACCCTTTCTACCAACATAGTTGTCTTACTCGCCTCTGTGTGACATCGTGGTCAAGGCATTGCTCTACGATCCACTGCTAGGAATCCTACACCAAACGGTTTGAGATATAATTGGGACTTCTTACCAAGGAGATCCCCTTGACATGTTGGCAGGTCCAGCACTGTCAATATTTTTGGTGCTAGAAGGAGGGCTAGATGACAAGCTGAGTCCTCACATCTAGTTTGAATCTCTACACATCTATCATGACTCACTACCGAGATTCTCTTCTAGAATGCATGTTTTATGGAAACGATTTCATCATCCTGAAAACGCTCTCAGATAGCTTGTCGCATAAACAGTTTTGAGGGCACCCAATGAAATGGTGTGCCATGCTACTTGAATAATATATTCACTCTCTTGTTCATTTAATTGCAAAGATAGACCAGGTTTTCCATCACTTTAACTATAAAGCACTCAACAAAGAAATTTTGGAATTACAAAAGCACCCGATGAATTTGTTAAACAATTTCACACATGTTTTTGTAATATTTCCTACCGATTCTTGGAAGATGATGTTGATTGGGAATTTCTTGATGGAAGATTTGAGTATCTTCTTCACGTATCCGAACCCCACTCGACACACTTCAATGATGGAGCCACACAATCATAGGTAGACATAGTTGTTGTCACAAGTGACTTCCCGCCTTTGCCTCATCAAACAACTCCACCAGCACAGAGTGATGTGGGAGATCATGTGCACACCTATCTTGAACTGTCACATTCTCCCACCCCACTTTCTCTTGAGATTTGTGCAAATTTGGCTTGCAAGCGTATTGGTTGTTACGTGGACTCATTCCCTCGACCTCTATTCTCACATTCTATTGATCCTCCGGATTGTACTATCTTGTGTTCTCCCATTTCGGACTCCTCACATGTTGTGAATGAGGATCAAGATGTCAATGGAGTTGGTGTTATGTAGCCAACATGTGCCATCATTCATGATGAGTGTGTGTGGGAATCTGAAGAAGAATCCACGGTGAAGGATGACTCCCTTCCAGCCGTGCCTCATCCTCTTCATCGTGACATCCCTTATGATTATTATACTACTGATTTGCCCTGTGAAAACTCATTTTTGGATGCTTCTACTTTCGATGACTCACAGGACACGTCAGATGTCAATTTTTCATTACAGTGCAGAGAGGACACATCTTCCTTATAAAATCCATTCAATCTGTCATCTATCTTTATTGAAAACATAGAGGGTGAACATCTTTACTTCTCATCTATCCCTCTGCTCGATTCATCAAATCATGAGGATGTTGATCAACATCTCAAATTTTCTGATCTTAGTTGTCATGATCTATTCACTCCCTCATCCAATCACGATACTGATTCAATCATTGTTAATATGTCCAAGACATTGGTCTATGATGATCTATCTGGCAACAAAGTCAAAGCCCCCCAGACTATCGAGGCACTTTGGCTTGAGATGATGGTTATGTTAGGCCCTCGCTCTCCTGAGGTTTGTTTCACTTCCGGTCAGGAAATTTTTGAAATACTCAAGGTTCATCATCACTCTTTTCTTTGCATAGAATATCAACCAAACACCTAGATTTCACTTCCTCCACTTGAACTACACAATCCCATCACTCATGCATTGGAGGAATCTTACACAACAAGCACACATGCACAACACAAGTGGTCTACCTTTCTCACGTTTTCTTGCATGTCATAGTCAAGAGAATGCCTACACTCAAAATCTGCACGTATTGTAGCCCAATACCATGGCAGCTCCATAGAATGCATGTCATGTGCTCTCACTCATCTTCGTTCTATGGTCACTTGTAAGCTCGGAGTGTGTTTGTCTTCACTATTACATCTTTCTTGTTTTCTAGTTCACACAATTATCTTGTTTGTGAACCATGCCTTCACCAACATGGGTCAACCAATGCACCGGTGGCTGCATTGGAAGTATCACTTTACATGAGATGCCCCATGCATTGTTAGCTTAGGAGTAGGAGTTTTTATCACTCAGGTTGTTCCCTGCTTCCTAAAGGGAATACGGCCAAGGTAACCACTGACCAATCTTGTAGTTACAGGTTCTAGCCTACCTGTAACCAGAGAGGGCTCTCTCTTTATAGTTTAGCTTTGTTTGATGAGTGTTTTAGACTAGTTATGATGCACTGATTGTTTGAATTTGGTGGGTTGGTGAATTCTTTTAGAACTGAAGTATAGATTTACATGACAGTTTGTTCCATTGGGCAATGGAGTTGAGATATTTGTGCTTTTGAAAGTGGATCTGTGAAGACAAAGTGTTGCTGCAGAGCAAGTTAGGCATGTGTGAAACAATATATCAGATTTGTTGGTGAAAATGGGGATTTAGTGAGTGAAAGGAAGTTAAGAATCTTTCACTATGCTAATGAAGAAACATTAAAGTAATGCTTAAGAGCAGTTAAGAATTCTTAAACAATATTCACCATGTTAGGATAAGTTTAGACATGAGCAATTAAGAATTCATATCTATGGCTAATCCAGCAGAAAACATATTTAGAAATAGAGATTGAGCATAGGGTGTTTGGAACAAATCCTAGGCTATTCTTTTTCTCTACTTACTAAGATTATGAAAACACAAAAGTTATGGAACAAACAGGAAACACATACACAGTTAAGAGAAACTTATTGACTCAGCAAATGACACAGGAATTCTGCAACAACACAGAGCTTTACATATCCATCTTCAGACAGCGTTGGAACCAGCAATCTCCATCAGCAATTTTTATTATCAAAAAGTATTCAGTATACAACAGAGCTCTTCAGGAAGAATTGTATTACAACCGACCCTCAAAGCGTTATCTGAGGGGATATATATACAAAAATAGGGTATAAAATATCTTAGTGGAGAGTTATGGTGCAATAAATTTCACCACCAACTCTCTTACAAAAAGTAAATGACAACATAAATATAACTTTAAATGCTGAGGTAGCCGACATTCCTCTGTCAGACAGATTTGACTTTTGGCTATGGAATGTAGGCGGTAGCAGTGCTTTTAATACTGCGTTAATTTTGGCCTGCTATTTGGGTGGATTGTTAAGTCATCTGTATGATGCTTGCTGTACCTGTATGCTGACTTGCCTGCTGACCTGTCTGTTGACCTGTATGCTGATCTTTCTCCAAAAAAGGCAAAAAGCAAAGTGGAATTATCTAGGCAAAATTTCCAACATTGCTTGCCACCAATCAGCTGGGGGTAACTGATGTCTTCTCATTTTAACCACTGT
>APFE030593403.1:0-10830 GCA_000404065.3 Pinus taeda | reverse complement strand
CCAGGGCAAATAGCCTCATAGGGACATACTTTGGGAGCCTGTAGGGACAGAGCTCACAGCCATAAATTCTGATTACAGTGTGGTTCTGGTACAAGTACCAATCACCAATTTTGTAGCTTCTAGATAGCTGCAATATTTTCTGCATATCCTTGGACAATCTGATAGGAGGAGTCCTCCTCAAGAGGCATGTAACTGGATATACAAACTGATCAATGAATTCACAATATGAGTAAGGGGAATTATGTACTTGGTGGAAGACTGAAGACTAGAAGATCACAGACCTTCTCTCACCCTGTGAGTCTAGCTTCTTGATTGAGCACTAGAAGCTATATGTCTGGTAGTACAAGAATAAGTGATAGATGTATGAGGAATATCTGAATATTGCCTCCCTGTCCAGCCTTGTCAATTGATCATGTATCTTATTGGCAATGTACTTGGCATAATTGTATTTCATAGCAGGGGGCTTCATCAGGCTGTATGCATAGAGCATGACCAGCACAGTCAGATCAACATGTTTGTTTGTGGTGAACCCCAGCACAGAGGTCAGCATATCTACCAGTAGCTTGCCAACCTCATTGAGATCTTCATAGGAGAAAGGAGGTGGCCCAGAGGGTTGGTAGTCTGCCTTCATGAATTTCCTGGCTATGGCAGAAATGTCTGAATCAGAAAGTCTGGAGCTCTCATCCAGCAAATAGTTCATGGAGAAGGGGTATAGCAACTGGGTCTGTTTGTAGTTGAGCATCTGGTTGATGGAGTCTGGAGTTATATAGAAGAGGATGCTCCCAGATGGAGACTTCACAGCCCTGAGTTTCTGGTCATAGTTCTCTGCACATAGGTGGATGATTTCAGGGAAAATGTTGACAAAAGGCAGGAAGTAGGTGGGTAGATTAGATTTCCAGACCCCATACAGGTCACTGTTTTCCAAGTGACTGTTTCTTAATTGGCAATATGTCTGCAAATGGTTTCTCTCTGCCACAAAATCTGTGATGAGGGCATCACTGTCCACCAGTGGTATAGCTTCTAGCTCTCTGTTAGGTGGATTTATAGGCAAAACATCCAGAGCAGCTGGAGTGGCCATTGTCTTGCTCTTGCTGGTGGTTTACTGTGTTTCAAGCTTGAAGTGAGTGCTGAGGAATGGCTTACTACCCTCTGTTTGCAGTGAGCAGTTTTGGCAGTTCAGGGAGGCTGTCACAGGCTTAATTAATCTGTGGGGCACTCTGTTTTGAGGAAGCAGAGTGTTTTTGAGCTGGTTAGTTGGTTATTTGCAGAGAATTGCTTTAGCAGAGGTGAGGGAAATGTCAATTTAGTTCTTCTAGCCCGTGGCTTGGCTTTTTAGTTGCTTTTTGTGAAAAACTGGTAAATTTCACCATGGGTCACGGGTTTCCTTGAGACTTCCGTCATGCAGGGGTTTCAGAGGTTTCTTAGGTAGATTTTAGGGGTGAATTTCACCAATGTGGGTCCTTTAACTGAGTTTCTTAAGTAGGAAAATAGGATTATATGGAGAACAGTGGACAATAGAGGGTGCCTGCGGCAAAATACCTGGTTTTAATGGCGTACGAGGCGTTTGCACCGGTTGAACTGGCTGAATTGCAGTTGGTTGGGTTGACAATGGAGGCGGCAGCAACTCTGGCGGATTACTTTTGCTTTTCGACCATTGGAAGTTGAAATTCGCTTTCAGTGGAGCTCCGGGCGTTCGTAGAAAATAATGCAAAATAATGGTTTTTTACGCCTTTTTATCTATTTTTGGCATATTGGCGCATTTTTGTGATGATGTCATGCTGACGTCATCATGGGCCCAGGTACGGACAAGGTGACGTGGGTGCCCAGGTGGCACTGACACGGTGGCAGGGTGGACAGGGCGACGTGGACGGCAGGGGTGACGTGGAGGCATGGTGGCGGCAAAGTGGGGTGACGTCACGCTGACGGGGGCATGACATCAGCGTTGATGGTAGGGTGGTAAGCAGTCTCCCCGGCAGGCTCTTGGGCGGTAAGTGGTTTGGAGGGGGGGCAGCAAACAACCCCAGCGCCTGTCGCGTGGCGGGGGTACGGCGGCAATACCGCCCATCCCTCGGACGCAAAAGGTCGGGCAGTTGTGGTTGAAGATCGACCGCCCACCGTAGGATGGGCGGGGCGGAAGATCTAACGGTGGGCAGTGATCGTGATATGCCACCACGATAATAACAGGGGGCCCGCCCGATTATATAATAAACGTTTAATAAATGGGCGTGGGGTGGGTTTAGAACTTTATTTTATGGGTTTTCGGGTTTTTTAAGCACGTATTAAAAAGCTTTTTATTTCAAAAAAAATTTATAATACATGGGTTTAGGGCGTAGGAAAGGGGGATAAGGGAAAATGAGGGCGGGGAAAGTGATTTTTTTGCCTTTTAACCATAGTTTGTTGCCAAACTCATAGTTTTTTAGGAGGATTAAGGGCTAATACTAACCCTTGAGAGGTTAATATTTCCCAAGGAAGGGATATGGCTATAGCACTTGGGGGAGGGAGAAGTTAGGGAGCCAGATCATAGGTTAGTGATTAATATGGTTTGTGAGGTGAATGAAGGGGTGAAGCCAAGTTAAAATGAAACTTAACTTAGGATATTGAGGATAGATGAAAATGATGAAAAAAGGATGTTTTTACACAAGAAATGTGGCTTATTTTCATGCTTGAACTCCATGGTTTGACCAAGTGGTTTGTGATGTAATGGAGTGGAACTGGACACCTGAGCAGATCTCAAGGCCCTTGGGGGTGTTAGTAAGAAATGACTTTTGGGGGAAACTGGGGAAGTTAGACATGCTTCCAGTGCTTGTCCTCCATTCTTTTTCCTTGATGCCCACACCCTGAGTGGCATAAGTTTTTGCACTTAATTGGCCAATTGGTGATGGCTCTCCATTTCTGCAACTTTACACTACTTACCCATCCTAGTAATCCTAACATTTTTTCTTCATGAAAGTGGGTGCATTTGAACTAGCAGACCCTGATCTTCCTCTTTTCTTTTGATTGCCCTCCTATCTAATATCTACCCTTATTTCTTCCAAGGCCCCAGATTAAGCAGTTGGGCACCTTTATTTCTCTACCTAGCTAGTCATCTGCCAAGATTAAGTTGTTTGGTCAGGGAACATTCTCTATTATGCAACAAGCAATTTAACCATGGCATGGTCTAGTTTAGATTGTTGGGCCATCCATCAAGTGTGATTAGCAGCAGTACTTGGATAACATGACACTGCCAAATGAGCTTAGTAGTGGCATTTTGACTGGCCACTTTCCTGGTCTTTAGTTTGGGGTTCATTTTCACTTTTCCCTTGACCACTTGATTTTATTGCCCTTTGATTATTCTTTTAGAGCATACTCTCTTTTAATTTTTTAATTTTTTTGTAGTATGTACACAAAATATGGAATCTTTGCAGCCTGCAATGATGAACATATTTGGCCCTTCCACTGTCAATCATGAAAGATGAAACCTATTGGTATAGGAACCTAACAGTGGCTCCATTTGGGGATGGCTTTACCTGGTGTAAAGCCAAGAATAGCAGGTCAGATGGCCTTATTTTCTTCCTCTCTCTGTAGTGAATTTGCTCTTAGTATTGCTACCTTTCATCTGCAATTAGTGAGATGGCATGCAGTGCTTCATGACCTCTTTAGGAAAACAATAAATTTTTCATGACTTGCTTAGCCTATATCATTGCCTATCATTGGTTTTCTGTTTTGCAGACCTTGCTCTCCTCTGTTCTTCTGAGCTTTCTCCAGCATCTATGTCATCTTGATGTGGTTTCGCTGGCCTTTCTTCAAAATCTGTTGTAGTCTGCTCTTCTATATATCTAAAAAAGGAAAAAAATACTTGGAAATATAGATATTTATGTACAATATGGGGTCATCCCATGCTTATGTATCATGGTAGTGCTTGAGCATTCTCCCATTCACTGGGCCTTCATCATTATTTGACTCATCTAGACTCTTGAGAAAGAAGGTGTTGTTACCTTGCACAGCTTGAATTATGAATGGCCCTTTCCACAGAAAGTCAAACTTGCCATGCTTTCCTTTGTCTTCCCTCCTAGAGTCCCATTTCAGTACTTTGTCACCTATGAAAAAGTCCTCAACCTTTGTTCTTTTGTCAAACACCTTTTTGAGCTTCTCCTGTAGAACTTGGGTTCTATGATACACTTCTTCCCTTGTTTGTTGTAAGTGAATTGTCTGATTGATCCTTCTCTGGATATCATTTGGTTCAGCCTGTATTTCTTGCAGCAATTTGATCACAGGGATCCCCAGGGAGGATGGGAACACAGCTTCTAGGCCATATACCAATTCATATGGGCTGGTACCAATAGATCTTTTTGTGGTCAATCTATCTGCCCATAGTGCATTTACCAATTTTTTATGCCAATTCTTTTTGTTCTCCTCCAAGACCTTTTTGATGATGTTGATTCGGCTTTTATTGGAGGACTCAGCTAGGCCATTGCCTTGAGGGTAATAGGCTGTTGAGTGTCCTAGGGTGATATGATATTTGTGACAAAATTTGATCATCTTCTTGGATTTAAAGGCAGCTGCATTATCTGTTATGATTTTCTCTGGGCAGCCAAATCTGGACAAGATATTGGTTTCTAGGAATTGTATGATAATTGAATCATTTGCTTGTCTACAAGGTATAGCCTTTATCCACTTGGTGAAGTAATCAGTAGCTGTCAAGATCCATCTATGCTGACCTGAGGATGAAGGGTGTATTTCTCCAATGAAATCTAAACCCCATTTCTGAAATGGTTTTTCAGTTGAAATGGGCCTGAGGGGTAAGGGAAGCAACTTCTTCTTCCCTTCGAATATCTAACATTTATGACATGACATGACAAACTTTTTTGCATCAGAAAATAGGGAGGGCTAATAAAATCCAGCCCTTAGGATTTTGTCAGCTGTGGACTTCCAGTATAAGTGTCCTCCACAGTCTCTTGCATGAAATTCTCTTAGGACCTTATCAGCTTCATCTGAAGTTAGGCAGTTGAGTAGGACACCTTCATGATTTTTCCAAAATAACACATTGTTTATGATACAAAACTTTGCAGCCTTCAGTTTTAGAAATCTGTTCTTGGTTCTGGATAACCCTGGAGGAGCTTGCAGGTTAATAATACAAAACATATGTCAGCATACCAAGGTGATTCTAGAAAGGCTTTATTGATCTGTGGAGTCGCCATCTCCTGTTCGTTATCCAGTTCATTTATGTCAAGGGCTTCAAAGTTAGTCTCAGTCATTAGCTTAGCTAGCCCTTGTCCTTTTATAAGTTTTGTTGGTTTGATTTCTATATCATATTCCAGAATATTGGCAATCCATTTTCCCCTCTTGCCTTCCATTCCCTCTTGGTTTAAGATATCTTTGACTACTGCATTGGGCACATATGCAATTATGTGAGAGTATAGGATGTAAACTCTGAAATCCTTGATGGCTTTTACCAGGGCATATGCTTGTTTTTCCATGATTTTGTACTTGAGTGGGACATCCCTAAGGGCTCTGCTGAAAAAGGAAATAGGTTTTTCACATCCCAAGTCATCCTTTTGCAGTAGGACAACAGCAATTGTGTTTTCAGAGGCAAAGGAGAAGATTATAAAGTCTCTATCAAAACTAGGGCTTGTAAGCATAGGAGTTTTTGTTAGGGCTATCTTGATTTCTCCAAAGGCTTGTTTAGCCTCAATTGTCCATTTGACCTTGGCATCTTTTTTGAGCATATTGTTCAACAATCGTATCAGCTCAGCCAAGTTGGGGATAAATCTTCTTAGGAAATTAATCTTCCCCAAAAAGGCTTGTAACTCCTTGATGTTTCTTGGATGGGGGACTTGCAGGATAGCTTGAATCCTATCAGGGTCAATTCTTATGCCATCTTTTGAAATTATGTGACCGAGGATTTTTCCTTCTTCCAGGCCAAATAGTGATTTCTTTGGGTTTAAAGAAATGCCATAATTTCTGCAAATTATGAACACTTGTCTGAGGTGTTTTAAATGCTCCCAGTCTGATTTTGAGAAGGCTGTTAGATCATCAAGGTAGATGACTAAGAAATCATGGATTTCTTTGGCAAAGGCTATATCCATTGCCCTTTGAAATGTGGCTCCAGCATTCTTGAGTCCAAAAGGCATTTTGACATATTTGAAAGTTCCCCAAGGTGTGGTGAAGGCAGTTTTATCTTGGTCATCTGGGTGGACTAATATTTGATTGAATCCAGAGAAGCCATCCAGTAATGAAATCCTTGAGGCTCCTACTACCCTTTGTAAGATGTGATCCATTTTTGGCAAGGGGTAGTGGTCTTTGAGAGAGACTTTGTTTAAATTTCTCAGATCCACACAAAGTCTTATCTCCCCTGTTTTCTTTCTTGTGGGTACAAGGTTGGAAATCCATTCAGAAAACCTTATGGGAGCAATTATCCCAGCTTCATACATTCGTTTAACTTCCTTCTCTATTAGGGGAAGAAGTACTGGATTGACTCTTCTTAGCTTCTGTTTAAACGGTTTTTGGTTTTCTTTCAGGGGGATTGTGTGTTGGATCACTGTAGTATCATAGGACTTAAGGTCCTCATAGCTCCAGGCAAATACATCCTGAAATTCTTTGAACAACTTGATATATTCTGGCTTCTTATCAGGAGGTATGGTTCTAGAGAGCTTGATCATTTTGGGATTTTCAATGGTCCCAATGTTACACTCCTCTATTTCTGCATTGATGGGTTGCATCTTTGGTTTTTTAGAGAGATCATTTGAATCAAAGATGTCTTCTAAAGGAGCAAGACCTGTAGGCAAGAAATTGTCTTTTAACTGAATTACTTTTGTTTCTTCCTCATTAATTTCATCCAGAACTGCTATCTTTTGTTTCTACAAATTGGCAGGGTGAAAGGTTGTAGGATGTAATATCCTATCTGCTGTTTCAGATGATATACTAGTGTTTAGTTCATCCTTTTGGTTTCGATCCTCCTTAATTCTTGTGTCAATGTTTAAGTTTGAGAATTCCTCCTTCATGGTTAAAAAATTATTTATCTGAGTATCATTCTCAAATACTTGCCAATTATTTACATTGTCTCGAACAGAGGGCCTGTGTTTGATTTCAGCAGTGAATTGGTGGTTAGGCCCAAAAGGAAGCTTACAGGTACTTGCAAAGGTTTCCAGACTGTGAGCATGCAAGTTGTGGTTCCTAGGTATTTTGGTGAGCTGATATTCTAGGAAGTTGTTGAGCAAGTCTGTTACTGCTAACCTATAAGACCTCAGCCTGGGATCATTTGTGACAAAAGTTCCCTTTATTTGTTGGATAATGAGGTCTTGAATCCCCCAATATGAGACTTGTTCACTCCTAATCTTTATCAGTTTGAGAGCCTAGTCGGAGGGCTTCATATTCTGCCATGTTATTTGTGCATCTGAAGTTAAGCCTATAGGCATGACCTAGAGCATGGTCATTTTGAGTATTGTGTATCCATACCCCTGCTCCTGCTCCAAGCTTATTTACTGACCCATCAAATTCTAAATACCACCAGGTTTCTTGGTCAGTATTGGTCTCAATTGATCTACAGACCTGTTCAGTCTCAATTGATTTGCATATTTGTTCAGTGGGCATGTCTAGCTTTGATAATTCTTGTGACTTGTCAGCGGACTCTTCTGTTTTAATGAGATCAGTGATCTATTGTTCAGCAATAATGGATAGTTCATTGACATGCCTGGTTTCCTTTGTCTCGAGGAGGTTGAGCTCAGTTTTGGGGCACATATCAGCATTGTATAGTATGAAGGAGTCCATATCTGAATGGATGGAGTAGATTGGGAAATTTTGAGGTTTATCTTGGCTGCTGACCACATATTTCATGAGTGTCTCTCTGTACAGTCTCTTTGGCTAGCCAAAGACTGAAAATTGTGGCATAGACAATGTTGGGGGGGGGGTAATTGCAAACATCCTGGAGTTTTGGCCCAAGATCTTGTATAGGAAGCATACCATATTTAGGTGGAATGTATGCCACTACTACATCCATCAGAATTGTTTTTGCTGGATATTGGATTAGGAACACACAGAGGTCCTTGATCAGGCCTAAGCATCTAACCTGGCTAGAATCAAATGAAAATAAATCTTTATAGGGTCTGGTGATGTCTAGACCAAGTTTCTCCATTACTGATTTAGGCATTAGGTTATGAGAGGCCCCTGAGTCAAACATGGCATTGTGTAATACTTTGTCATGAATGTTTAGGCATACATAGAATGGAGGAGTTCCTCCATCCCCTGATTTGCCATTGACTTCTGAGCCAAAAATCAGTTCTGGTTGGTCATCCAGAATGTTGACTGCATCCCTATTTTCTGGTACTTGCAATGATCTATTAATTTGTTGTATGAAGACCTCATGCTTGGCTAGTTCAGACAGAGGGATTGCAAATTTCACTTTTCCAATTTCTGTTTCAAGATTGAAGGGTTTTTCGATCTAAACTTTTATATTATGAGCAGCAAATTTTTCCTTTTCTGCTGAATTTTGGGTGAGCATGTCTTGCTCAGGCATATTGTTTTGGGGTAAGTTTGGGTTGGCTATGTTTTCTAGAGGTTTGCCCAAAATCTCTGTTGGAAGAAGTGGTTTGGATGTAGGTTTTACTAGGGACTGTATATCAGATACATCTTCCACTGTAACCTCTTTTGGGGGTTTTTTATCTGAGGACTCTGTTAAGACAGCTTTGTCATTGGATTTCTTTGGCTGTTTGTTGTTTGATTGTTTGGTATTCTCAGGGACATCTATGGCTCTACTTCTTAGCTTGTACTGTTTTTGTACTTCATAGACTATCGTGTCATACCCTTCTTTGAAATCAAATGACTCACCTGATTTTGCCTGGAATTGTTTGTAATCTTGTGCTTGTTTACAATCTTGGGTTTGTTGATCATCTTGTGTCAAGAATACTTGTTTTTCACCATCCAAACCCATTAAGTTGATGTGGGGATCCTCTATTTGTTCACTAGTGGTTGAGGCCTCTGCATAATTTTCTTGAAATGGAGGTCTGATGTTCTGATCAGGACTAGTTCTCCCAGCATTTGGGTTTTGGTTTTTCCCAAAATTTGGATTCCTAGTAGTGTTGCTTGTTTTTCCTTCCCAAGAGGACTTTCTCTCCATGGTCTCAACTCTATCTCCCAACCTCTCCATACCCTTCATGATTGCATCTAGCTTTTGATCAAAGGTTGAGGGTTTTTCTTTGAAAGTTATTCTCCTCTCATTTTTTGCCCTGGTTCTCTTGGCGATCAGGTTTGCCTCTACACTTACAGCTATATTTTGCATGTCTGCAAGACTTGGGAGGTGCTCTTTCTCTTAGTTGATATGCCATGTCTGGGTCAAACCCATCAGGAAATTTGATCAAGGCTAGATCAGGAGGAGGTCTCAAGTTTTGAGGGATAGCATTATATACATTGTTGAACCTAGCACAGTAGTCTTGAACTGTCTCTTGTGGGCCCCTCTTCAGATTATCATACTCTGTCAGTATGTGAAGGGGGTCTTTCTTCTTTTCCCACCTGTTTAAAAAACTTAGGTATAAGGCATCAAGATTGACTATAGAATTTGCAGCCAGAGATCTGAACCAATTCCTTACATCCCCTGTCAAACTTTGCACAAAAATTTTCATTCTTACATCTTCATCATCAATCTCATAGTTCTCAAAATAGTCCTGCATCCTCTTAGTGTGCTGTTGGGAAGTATAAGTGCCAGCTCCGTCAAAGTAAGTGATTTTTCCTTGATAATCTTAGGGCATTTCCCCTGGGTTTGCAGGCAGGATTACAGGAGCATATCTAGCCATATTGGCAGGGATAAAAGGGGCACCAAGAAGGAGTGGGACAGCTAGGACAACAGGGATAACAGGAGTGAGGTGTGTAGGGGATGGGGAGTGGGTAAAATACCTTGGGAGGTGGATGAAGAGCTGGGATATGTTGGGGTAGGGTGAGGATGAATTGATGGTTTGACAGGAGTGGGAATATATCTCTGCTGATTTGGCTTGGTAACTGAATCTGAGAGCTCCCTTAGTTGTTCTTATTTCTTTAGGATTTTGGGGATTAAGTTGGGGTTTTCAAATATAGTTGGGGGATTAGGGTCAGGGTTGGACCTAGTGAAACGAGATTTCTTCTTTGGAGCCAGCTTCTGAGTTTTCCTTTCCTTAACACCCTATGATAGGACCTTTAAACAGGAAGCTTATTTCTTCTTACTTGGTATTTGACATATTCCCCAGTGGAGTTGCCATTGATGTTATCACTCAGGTTGTTCCCTGCTTCCTAAAGGGAATACGGCCGAGGTAACCACTAACCAATCTTGTAGTTACAGGTTCTAGCCTACCTGTAACCAGAGAGGGCTCTCTCTTTATAGTTTAGCTTTGTTTATGAGTGTTTTAGAACTATTTATGTGCACTGTTTGAATTGGTGGGTTGGTGAATTCTTTTAGAACTGAAGTATAGATTTACATGACAGTTTGTTCCATTGGGCAATGGAGTTGAGATATTTGTGCTTTTGAAAGTGGATCTGTGAAGACAAAGTGTTGTTGCAGAGCAGGTTAGGCATGTGTGAATCAATATATCAGATTTGTTGGTGAAAAATGGGGATTTTAGTGAGTGAAAGGCAGTTAAGAATCTTTCATTATGCTAATGAAGAAACATGAAAGTAATGCTTAAGAGCAGTTGAGAATTCTTAAATAGTATTCACCATGTTAGGATAAGTTTAGACATGAGCAATTAAGAATTCATATCTATGGCTAATCCAGCAGAAAACATATTTAGAAATAGAGATTGAGCATAGGGTGTTTGGAACAAATCCTAGGCTATTCTTTTTCTCTGTTTACTAAGATTATGAAAACACAAAGTTATGGAATAAACAGGA
>APFE030593394.1:58333-71873 GCA_000404065.3 Pinus taeda | reverse complement strand
TTCTTCTCAATGATTTGTAGTTAATGAATTATTTCATGTACTCCTTGGTCTATGTGATGAATATGCTTTGTTTTATGATGAATATTCAGGTGTTATGTAATCGTTTGCTTTGTTAGTGTATGCAGGTCTTAAAGTGAAGGAGGAGCTCATCTGGATCAGCAAAGCTGGACTGCTACAACAAGCGTTGGAGCTAAGGTAAGATCGAAAACACTTGATCTCTCATAGAATAATGTGTGTTTAGAGAAGGATTGCTCTTGTTTGGTTTGTTTGTCACTAGAGAGTCTTAGACTCCTAGGGAGGTTAGATTTGTCCGCAAATATAACTCATTCCGTTTGACAGGTAGTCCTAAAGAGGATGGAAAAAAACATCCATTGCATATACTAGTGTAGAGCTATAACTAGGGTCTCTCACACCTCTAATTATTCCACATTAATAAATCAATCCGGGAACGTTTTGTTATTGTAAAGAGTAACTCAATCCGAGGCTATTTGTTTGAGTAATGCTTAGTAGTATAGTGCTCATAAGATACAAAAGAAAACAGATGCTAAGCTATAACTGAACTAATCCAAAAGATAGAATCACACAATACAATTGATCAGTCAAGGGTACGGAAGCAATAACCCATCCCTCTAGAAACTGATAAAAAGGAAATTAGAGCATGGACTTATAGGTTTGGGAGCTAGGCAGCGTCTTGCTGAGGCTCACTACAGCCTTAGACCTTCTCTCACACCAAAACAACGAAGGCAGGTAAATGAAATGACAGAAGGTAAAATGGAACAACAAAATGGAAATGGAACAACAATAAATGGAACAGCAGCAAAATAGAACAACAGTAAATGGAACAGCAATCGAAAGAACTGAATCTCGTGAGTTAAAACCAACTGATTCACACTCTTATTTTCTCATCAAGCAAACTAGATAAAATATACTTTATGAAACAACATTCCTTGATGAATTATGGAACAACAAGCATCAACCATATATACATGTTTTATACTATTATAGTAAGCTGAGAATGATGGATGATATAGTTATGTTTCTAAACAGAGCAACATTACTTTCAAGTCCCAACAAGTATTATTTCACATGGATCCAATGACAGTAACATTCATACCGGCACTCCGTTACAGAAATAGCTGATTAAAGACACAATTCAACCCTGAATAGATCCAATTATACAGTGTAGAGTCATTACATGGAGAAATCATTCATATATTGATCATAACAGAGCATAGCATATCATATGAAAGATGTATCAGATTACTGGGTAATAAAGATAAACAAACCACACACAAATCGCAGTATAATAATACAAAAGCAAGTGTCCTTCGGAGCCGGGCCCTTAGCTGCCAATGGTACACTGCCTTAGATTACTCCAGACGCAGAGATGAAATAAACACCAAGTCTTTTATATTAATGCATCAATAAATGTATAACAAAACCAGGTCTCAGTGAGACTCGATGATCAAAGTTTTGTTCTGAAACTTAAAATTATAAAAAATAGTAGTCTTCTCGCTCAATGATGTTGTTCCTTTATATAAAAGTAACGACGGAGGTATCTAGATAACAAAGATAAGTAAAACAGCGATCCCTCAGGATCGAAGATCCTGAGGGATTCGCCAATCGGTTAATCCTTCACTTTTCTTTCTCGCATTCTCCGACTCGGTATCCCTCCTTCCTTTCCTGGGCTATTCAGCTCTGATTTGCTCGATCTTTTTTGCATCCAGTTCCCCTATGGAGGGAGAACATTTATTCCTCCTCTGCTTCTCGCTTTTGGACGGAAACTCCTTGCTTCCACGTCTTCCCGCATAGAAAAACGACAATTATTAGTAATTGAGCTTCCTTTGTAAATTCTTGCACATTTTATTAAAATCCTTTATCTCTTTTGAATTTATAAGGCAGAAAAGGTTACAAATATTATTGAAAAGCCACTAAAATGCTTGTCAAAAGCATACCTTCCAAGTGCTCCACAACTAGTTGATAAGGAGATGTACCAATGGACTTTTTGTTCCAGGTCTTCTTATTGTCTTCTAACAGTTTCTTGATGATATTAACGAGGCTTTTGTTTGAGGATTCTGCAATTTCATTACCTTGAGGGTAATAGGCAGTGGAATGGCCAAGGGTAATGTGATATCTATTACAAAAGTCTACCATTTTCTTGGATTTGAAAGCAGTTGCATTATCAGTAATGATCTTTTGTGGGCATCCAAACCTAGAAAGGATGTTGTTCTTAAGGAGTGAAATGATGAAAGAGTTTGTAGCTTGTCTAGAAGGGATGGCTTCTATCCATTTAGTAAAGTAGTGAGTGGCTGTTAAAATCCATTTATATTGGCTAAGGGGGATGGGTGAATTTCCCCAATGAAGTCCAAACCCCATTGTTGAAAAGGCATTTCTGTGGAGATGGGTTTGAGAGGTAATGGTAAAAGTTTGTTTTTTCCTTCAAATATTTGACACTTGTGAAAGGAGGTCACATATTTCTTGACATCTGCAAAAAGGGGTGGGCAAGTAAAAACCTTCCCTTAAAATCTTATCAGTAGTTTTTTTCTAGTATAGGTGTCCTCCAAAATCTCCTGCATGAAATTTTTTCATAACTTTGTCGGCTTCATCTTTTAATAAAAAATTCAACAAAAAGCACCCATTATCTCTCAAAATAAAGCATTGTCTATGATAAAATATTTCATTGATTGCATTTTCAAGAATCTACCTTTAGTTCTAGATAAACCATGAGGAGCTTGTAAATTTAGTAAAACAAATATGATATCTGCATACCAGGGTGAATCTATGAAAGCTTCACTGATCTGTGGAGTCACCATCTCTTCTTGATCATCTAGGGCACCAATGAAATTTATATCTAAGGCCCGACAGTTCGATTCAGCCGTGAGTTTAGCTAAACCTTGGCCTTTGATAAGTTTCGTAGGCTTTATTTCAATGTCATATTCCAAAATAGTAGCAATCCATTTGCCTGTCTTCCCTTCAAGCCCATTTTGTGTTAAAATGTCCTTTACTACTAAATATTGAACATATGCAATGATGTATGAGTATAAAATGTACACTATGAAATCTTTAATAGCCTTTACTAAAGAAAGTGCTTGTTTTTCCATTATGTTGTACTTTAGTGTAGCATCTCTCAAAGATTTTCTTAAAAATGCATAGGCTACTCATAACCTTGATCATTCTTTTGCAACAAGACCATTGCAATATTATGTTCTCAAGAAAAAGAAAAAAATATAAAGTCTTTTTTGAAATCAGGACTTATGAGGACAGGTGTTTTAGTAAGGGCTTCTTTGATTGCCTCAAAAGACTGCTTAGCCTCTACTGTCCACTTAAGTGCTGAATCTTTCTTTAACATGTTATTCAATTCTCTGATTAGCTCTGCTAAGTTAGAAATGAATCTTCTAAGAAAATTTATTTTACCTGAGAATGATTGCAATTCTTTAATGTTCCTAGGATGACTGATGTTTAGGATTGCCTCTATTCTAGCTGGATCTATTCTAATGCCCTATTTTGAAATTATGTGTCCTAATAGTTTACCTTCTTCTAGTCCAAAAAGTGAGTTTTTAGGATTTAAGGATATGCCAAATTTTTTACATTTAATAAGAACTCTTCTCAAATGTTCTAGATGTTCATTATCTAATTTGGAAAACACTATGATATCATCTTGGTAAGAAACTAAAAATTCATGTATTTCTTTTGCAAAAGCTATCTCCGTAGCTCTTTAAAAGGTAGCCCTTGCATTCATCAATCCAAAAGGCATTTTCAAATACATGAAAGTCCCCCATGGAGTGGTAAATGCAGTCTTTTCTTGATCCTCTGGTTGAACTAAAATTTGGTTGTATCTAGAAAACCCATCAAGTAATGAGATTCTAGATGATCCTACCACCCTCTGTAAAATATGGTCCATTTTAGGGAGGGGATAATTATCCTTTAGTGATACTTTGTTCAAGTTTCTAAAATCAACACAGAGTCTGATTTCCCTTGTTTTCTTTCTTGTGGTGACTAAATTAGAGACCCAATCTGAATATCTAATTGGTGCTATGATTTGTGCATCGTACATCCTTTTTACTTCTTTTTCAATTAATGGCATAAGAACTGGATTAATTCTCCTAAGATTTTGTTTGAAGGGTTTAAGATCTTCTTTGATAGGTATTTTATGTTAGATAATGCTTGTGTCATAAGATTTGAGGTCTTCATAACTCCAGGCAAAGACATCTTGAAATTCTTTAAACAGACTTATGTATTTCAGCTTTTCAGCTGGATGTACTGCTTTGGATATTTTAATAAGCTTAGGTTTTTCTTCTATTCCTATCTTAAATTCTTCTATGTCTAATATTAAAGGCTCCATTTTAGGTTTTCTAGCTACACCATTTGAATCAAACAAATCTTCTAATGGGACTAATCCCTTAGGCAAAAAGTTATTTTTAAGGTTTAAAATCTTAGAATCATCATTGGTTATTTCTTCTAATTCTACTTTTTATAAGTTATCTATTTCTACTTTAGTGAATTTAGTGGGTTTATCTACATCTAAAGAATTTATATCTATCTCACTATTTATGATGTTATGTAACGTACAATCACTATATATGTTATAATTTTAGAATTCTCCCTCAACATTCATGAAATCATAGATTTGAGAATCTTGTGAAAAAATCTGCCAATATTTCAAATTATCAGGTATAATAGGTCTGTGTCTTACTTTTCTAGTGTACTGGTGGTTGGGCTAAAAAGGTAATCTGCAAGTTCTAGCAAAAGTAGTTAAATTTTGAGCTTGCATGTTCTGTTTCCTAGGAATAACAGCAAAATCCTTTTCAAGAAGTTCCTTAATCAAATCTAGAACAGTTTCTTTGTATTGGCTAAGTCTAGGATTCTTCACAGAATACTCTCTTTTAATTTGTTTCATGATAAATTTTGAGTCTCCCATTATAGAAACTCTCTTGGCTCCAAGTTTGCTTACAATTTTCAGTCCTAAGATTAAAGCTTCATACTTCACCATGTTGTTTGTGAATTTAAAGTTTAATCTAAAGGCATGACCTTCAGAATGATTATTTTCCATGTTATAAATCCAAACTCCTACACCTGCTCCTAACCTATTTACAAAGCCATCAAAATCTAAATGCCATAGAGACTCATGTGTTATGTTTTCACTATCAGGTGCTTTGTATTTTTCTTCTACAACTGTGATATCATTTTTTCCATTGTCTGAATTATACAAGATAAATGAGTCCATATCACAATGCATGGAGTGTATAGGGTAATTATGTGGTTTTTTTGTACTACTTACCATGTATTTCATCAAGGTTTCTCTGTAAATCTCTCTTTGCTAACCAAATATAGAGATGGTAGCAGATGACATGTCTAATTGTAGAGATCCCTTCAATTTTTCTCCCCGTGAGTGAGATAATAACATTCCATACATGGCTGGGATATTAGCAACTACTATGTCCATTACAATAATCTTCATTCGTCACTGGACTAGAGTTACACACAAATATTTAATCAGGCCAAGGCATTTGACTTTACTAGAATAAAAGGAAAACAGGGCCTTGTGGAGTCTGGTGATATCTAAGTTTAATCTTTCCATGATTACTTTAGGCACTAGATTATGGGATGCCCCTGAATCTAGCGTAGCATTATGTAAGATTTTATCAAGAACATTTAAGCTAATGTAAAATGAAGGGATACCCCCTTGTTGATGTTTTCCATTTACTTCTGGATCAAATAATAACTCAGGTTGATCATCATTAAGGTTTACAGCATCTTCGCCTTCACCTATGTTTAGTGTTAAGGTGATTTGTGCTTTGTATGATTCATTTTTCACTAGCTCTGTCAAGTCTTAATGTTGAATGACAATCGAGTTTTTCCTAATTGAATGAGTTCTTCCATAGCAATTGTGGTCTGTGTAATTTTGTCTTCTTTATCAACACTTGGTAACTCAATTTGTGTACCAACAGTTTTGTTTTGAATTTTCTTATTTGGAATAGTTTGAGCAACAGTTTCAGTTTGAGTTTTAGTTGAAGTTATGTATACAATTTTTGGGTTGGAAGTCTCCTGAGTTCCTTTAGGGAGAATTTGTAGAACTTTGGTCACATGAACTTCTACTATTTTTTTTAGTTTGGGTTTGGACTGATTTCTTAGTGGGAACCTCTATATTGTTTTTTCTTCTAAGGCTATATTGTTTGTGAACTTCATAGATAGCATATTCATAGCCTTGTTTGTGGTCAAAGGACTCTCCAGATTCTATTTGTAATTGTTGTAACATGTACAGTTCCTGTTCTTCCTGAGTAAGAAAAACAACATCTTCATTTTTAATCCCCAATAGGTTTATTTGCGTGTTTTCCTCTTCTTCATGGTTTTGTGAACCTTCAGCATAATTTTCCTGGAAATGTGGTCTAATCTGTTGATTGGGTATAACATCTCTTGTTTTTCCAGTATTAGGATTTTTCCTAAAGTTGAGGTTTCTAATTTGGGTTCCTTGTTGATTTTCCCACCAAAATTTTCTTTCCATATTTTCTAATCTATCCATAATCCTTTCCACACTTTTAGCTAAAATATCTATCTTACCATCTAAAGTGGATGGTTCCTCTTTAATGGTACCTCTTTTCTCATTTCTCATCCTAACTCTCTTAGCTAATAGCTTGGCTTCTACACTAACAACATTACTTTGCGTCTGTTCCAATGTTTCAGGGTTTCTTTCTCTTAATTGGTAAGACATATTAGTGTTAAAACCATCAGAAAAATCGATTAGTGCCAAGTCTGGTGGAGGTTTGATATTTGCAGGGATTGCATTATAGATACTATTGAACCTAGTAAAATAATCCTTAACAGATTCATTTGGAGCTCTTCTAATGTTTTCATATTCATACAATATTTGTAAAGGGTTTTTATTTCTTTCCTATCTATTTATAAACAATCTATGGAACACAACTAAATCAGTAATATGATTAGCAGGTAAACCTTTAAACTATTTTTTGAAATCTCCTGCTAGTGTTTGGGCAAATAATCTCATTTTTACATCAGGCTCATCAATCTCATGTACCTCAAAATAATCAGTCATTTTATTCAAATGGTGTTGGGAAGTGTATTGACTAGTAGCATCAAACAGAAAGATTTTACTCTGGTATTCTTGGGGCATGGCATGTAATTGAGCTGGTAAGACCAAAGGTGCATATCTGTCTACCATGGCTAAGGCTTTGGTTTGACTGGGGGGTAAAGTAGTGGTTCTTGAAGAAGCACTTGAAATGGCTATCTATGAACTAGATGAACTTGAGATGTTCGATTGGAGAGGAAGTTGAGGTATGAATGGTTTTGTGGAATGAACTGTGGTGGATTTTATAGGTGAGGTGGTAGTAAATGAAGCTCTATTTACAGTTTTTGAAGACTCCACAGAAATTTCAGGGGTAACAGTAGTTAGGGCAGCTAATTCAACTGATTGTTGAAGATAGGCTTCATCTATATGCCTTATCAAAGTTGAGGTTAAAGGTTCTAGTTTGTCAAAAGTATCCATAACATGTTGATCTAAATCAGGATGTATACGAAGCTTCTTTGATTTCAATAAATTGAATAAAATTGGGGTCTATTATAGTATCATGAATTGAATTTTCAGATTTGGTATGAAGCAAAGAAATCTCAAATGATAAATCAAATTGAATATCCTCTAAACTTGATAATTCCTTAGGAAGTGAATTTTCTTTAATTAAATGACTACTACTTCCTTGAGTTTCTACCTTTTTTGGTTTTCTTATAATTCTGTCAGGATCATCAACAATTATAGTAGGGTTTGGATCTAGATGTGCCCTGGTATAATGTGTTCTTTTGGAAGCCAAAATTTTAATTTTTTAAGAAAAACTTTTTAACAACCCTAAAATCATCTTAAGGTGCAGAGATGAGATTTAAGATTTCCTTTAAGGTTTATTAAATTAAGGACTTTCCCCAGTATGGTCGCCACTATGTTATCACTCTAAAATTTTCCTAGGGTTGTTATCTTGTGTCAAAAGAAATATTACAGGTAACCACAAACCTACTTTTGAGATTAGGATCTAGCCTTCCTAATGCTCAGAGAGGGCTCTCTCTTTATGATTTAACTTTGTTGAGTTAATTGATTTTAGGCTAGCTATTTTAAGCTTGATTGGGTTTTGATTTTGGTTTGGTGGTGGAATCACTAACTTAGATGGATAGAGGGATGTATTTTACCATTGGGATATGGGGTCAAGTGTCAAGAAAACAAGACTGAATCAAGTTCTAAAGATAGTGTTTACAGGGCAAGGTAGTTGAGTAAATTCAGATCTTTCAATATGGATGGTGAAGTGGTTTCAATCGGGGTCAAGGAGCAATTAAGGATTCCTCAGACCGGATAATGAGGGAAATGATACAGGATAATCTAAACTAGGGAGCAATGAAGGATTCCCTACTCTGGATATCAGAAGAAAACATTAAAATGAATAACTGTTCAAGACACAGTGTACTTAAACAAATTCTGTAATAATATTCCATTTATTTTTTTTCAATTTAGATAACATGGAAGTATGTGAAACACTTAAGAAGATAAAAACTTAACAAACAGAAAATACTTCACTGAAGTGGCCCAACACATGAATCCTGTAATGCAATGCCTTTATTACTCAGTCCAATCTGCTGACTTTGAAAAATGGTACAATGAACCCTTAGGTTTCAGATCAATACAACTATAGAAATGTTTAGAAATCCACCCTCTATACTTCGAATTATGAAGTATTTATACAAAAATTTATTACAAAATATCCCAAACTGTTTTAGGAATTATTCAAGGAAAAAGAAAAATCTTCATGCAAGAAGGTAGAGAAAGATATGTAACTGTTGCAAGCTATCCCTGTTTATTTGGCTCTGCTATCAGATATTTTGCTTCTTTTTCTCTTTTACTGTTTGTCTTCCATGTTGACTGTTCTTTTACTTTTCCTTTTGACTGATACTCTTTCATATGATACTCTTTGACTTAGTTGATCTGCTGCTTTTTTTTCACTGCTATGTATCCACTGTTTACCTTACATTTTCACAGTAGATCATTTAATTTTTCCCAAGTCTCTGTATTTGGTAATTTAATATTTACCATTTTCCTGTAGACTTCATCAACTTCTGTGTATTTTGCAAAGGTGGGTTTTTTTACAAAAAATATGTTTTACCTCATGCTGGAGGTAAAAGAGGTTCTCAAAAGTCTAGTAAAGAACATTTCCTGTAGGCATTACTTTTATAGAGGAGCTATTGGCTTGCTCCTCTGCCACTTCTTTGATTCTCTTGTCATAGTCTTCATGTGGCATTAACCTGTCATTTATTACCAATGGATTAAGCAGACCTTTCTGCCTCAAAGTATCAAATTTGACAATGAACCTACCTATAGCTAGCTCCATGGTTTAGCATTTGTCCTCAAGCTACACCATCAAGTTCCTTTTGGTGATTACCTTCTTCACCTCTAATATAGTGCCAGTTTTGTCAGCTATGCCAAGCTCCGGCAATTCATATTTATTCTTCTAGTTAAGAAATTGGATTATTCTTGAGGCTTCTTCTGGCATATTTCCAAGTTCGGTCTTAATGCTTTGAATTTGTTCTTCGGCCTCTTTGACTAAATTATTTTGTTCAAAGATAACTTGTATAGATGGCCAAATATCATTGAGAGAGTCAATGATATTGGCCCATAGCTACTCTTTTGGTTGGGCAAGTGGCTCCTTTAATGTTAATTCCTTTTCTAAGTTATTTATACTCTTAGTCAACTTGTTTGACTTCTGTACTTCATTTTTATGCATGATTTGAGCTAGTTTCTTCTCATCCTCTAGACTTTTTATCTGTTCTTTAAGTCTATTTATTTCAGTGGTATGAATGGACATGTACTCCATGGCTTTGACCAGTTTACTTGCTTCATCACTTGGATCAGCTGTTGCTGTTGTTGAACCTGTTGCTAATGTAGTTGCTGATGCAATTGGAAATGTTGTATCTACTGGAGCTGTTGGGGTTAATGAAGCTACCAAAGTGGAAGGAACTGTTGTAGTGACTGTAGGGATAGTAGTGGCAGTAGCTGTCTCAATGCTAGCCTGTTTCATCTATATTAAATTGTCAAATTCATTCTCTATTTCTTTCAATGGAGCATTTAGTTGAAGAATGAGATCCATCTTTTCATGCTGTTATGTCTGGCTCTCTAGGACCTCCTTGGTTTGTGGATGTTCAGAAGGAGGTGCTTCAGTTGTTTCTTCAAAGCAGAAATGTCTTCATTTTTCTTCTTTATGAGATTTTCTGCTGCCTTAATGTCATTTGGATTATTTCCAATCTCAATCACCAAGTCCTCCAGTGACTTGATTATGTTATCCTTGGCCTGTGAGATGCCTTTTCTAGCTTAAATTGTGTTCTGATGTTGTCTAAAGAACTTCGAAGTTTCTTCACAGTTATTGCTTTGTTACTCATTGTCGAGTAAATCATTGCATCTACCTACTTATGAAATTCAATTTCATCAATAGGGTGAACATCCCTAGCCAAAAATTCAAATTCTGTCTTCCTATAATCTGCTGATGTTTTAGGCTGCTGATTGTAGACTGTAAAAAGGTCATTTTCACTTTACCAATTTTAATGTCAAAAGTTAGCATCAACCTCTTCTGATTGCTAGGAGTGTTTGAAGTATTTGGCATATGTTTCAGCCTCCAATGCCTCATTCCTAAACTTTATTTCTTTGTACTTCTCTTTTATATCTTTCTCTTTATCCACTGGTTTGCTGGATGAAGAGAATTCAATACTAAGTTGTTTTTCAATAATCTAAGTATTTGAGGTGGAAGGTTCATGAGTTTCCTCTGAAACTAGTGGAGCTATATTCTTTTTAACCACCGTGTCAGTATCAATGATTTCAATTGTCTCAATGGTCTCTTCTTGCTCATTTACAAAATTAGGCTTGGGTTTTTTCCTGTACATGGTTTCAAACCTGTCATCTGTAGTATCCATTTTAGAGCTAGAACCTTCTTCCTTGGTTCTTTTTACATTTCTGTCCTGCATGCTTGGAGTCTATAGAATGTGAATAATACCCATTTGTTCCTATAGGGTTGGAATTTTCATAAAGGAACTAGTATCTATCTTCTTTTCCACATCTATTAAGGTATTTTCCAACAACTCTGACTGGTTGGCATATTTTTCAATGTCTAGCCTGGAGCCATGCATAAAAGGGATTAATTTGAATTTGAGCCTTAATTTGTTTATGACTCCATTAGGTTCATAGTACCACATGAAATTGCTATTGAACTTCATTTGTTGTGAAATTTTCTCTGCTTCTTGTCCAGATTCCCTATTATTACAAATAGAGGGGCCCAGTTGGTTTTTGATCTTGAACTATGTTTTCTTCCTAGATGACAGAAAATTGACATCATCTGAGTTTATAATCTGCCTGAAATATTCTAATGCAAAATTTATTCCCATGGGGATATATCTAGGTAGCTTGTAGGGAGTGAGCTGGTATCCATATATCCTGATTTCAGTGTGGTCCTGGTATAGATACCATCTCCTACTCTAGTAATTTTAGACAACTGCAAAACTCTTTTTACCTCATCACTAATCCTTTGTTGATTGCTACTGGTTAGCATATTTACAACTGAATGAACAAAGGAATTAATGAACTCTTTATAACTAAAAATAGTGGAATATTTTTGGATCAATGGTGTCCAAAAGATGACAAGTTTTGGTTGGCCCTTAGTGTCCAATTTTTGGATGCTGACTGGAAACTTGTCAAAATGAAAATATAGGAACATGTGGAACAATACTGAAGAGTATTTGAATACTCTTTCAGTTAGTAGTCTGATTAATTGATCACAGATTCTGTCTACCAAGAATTAGGTAAAATTGAAAATTGTAGTTGGAGGCTTGCCTAAGCAAAAAATAGAGAGGAAAGCAAGCACAGGTTAATCTACAAATTCATCAGTAGTATACCCAAGGATACAAGATAGCATGGTTACAATTTTTCTTTCCCTCTCAGAGAAAATGGTGGCAGAGTATGGAGGACTGTTTGTAGGAGTATGAGACTCTTATAGGATGAAAATATAAAATATTTTAGCCCTCTTGGGAAGGTCCAGCCTTATGTAAAGTTCAAGTACGTTTTCAATGGAAAATGGGGTTTCATTTGGGCTTGGCTAGGCCTACAACATTTGATTTATTGACTTTGCAGTAATGGTCAACAAAATCTGTTGGTCAGGAGAGACTATAGCTCTTTGACTTGGGATATAACAAGCTTCACATAAATGGATAATTTTTGGGAACAGGTATACTTGTGGGAACAAGTATATGGGAAAATTTGATTCCCATAGGTGAATGTATTCATTCTAGTTAAGGAATTGATATTTACTCCAGCAGTGAGGTTTTAATAGATGGCTAGAGGTGGATGTGTCTTTAATTTTGAAATCTTTGTCGGCCAATGGGAGGTGGTCAATGTCTAGGTGAGGGGTTTGCAGGGGTTTATCATTTAGAATGCTCTGGGAAGCCATAATTTGGTCTATTTCTATTTGAATTATTCTTTATCTAGCTTTAGGAATAGGGTTAAAAGCTCCAAAATAGTGGGAAGGGTGAATATAGTCTGCAGGAAAGGGTTTCTTCAAATGCACAATGGGTTTCTTCAGTTTGGCAAGGTTTTGTTAATTGATTCAGTTAATTAACCTTATATAAACAATTATGTAGAGTTTAATTATAGGGTTGTTCTGGTTCTTTCAAGAATACCTGGAAAAAATACAATTAAGTGTGCAGACAGGGTTCTGTGGTAGTAGTAGAGGTTTCTGAGGCTTCAATTGTCTGTGTGCTGCTTTAATTTGGAGTCGGCATGGTCTTCAAATTGCAAATGGGTAGAGAACAGTTGAGTAGGGTTCATGGGTGTTGGAATTGGTTAACAGAGGTATTTGCAATGAAAATGAGTGAAAAGAGTAAAAAGGGGGCTTTTTTGGTTTTTAACCAACATTGGTTAAATTTGGGCACGGGTTTAACAAATGAATAGTGGGTGGTTTGATTTTTCGCGAGGAGGTGGTTTTATGCAATATCGCACTACTTTTGGGTGGAAGGAATTATTTTTCGAGAGCATGTGATACAATGTGGTGCTGCCACGTAGGGAAACAATGATTGTCCTGTAGGTTTTAACCCTGTACAGAAATTACCTGCATACAAATTCTAAATCACAGAAAAATAAACAATGCGAGAGAATAACACATAAAAACAAATATGCATAGTGATTTTCTCCTGGATCCCAAAACCGGGACTACCAGCTTGATTTTTCATTATGTTCGTTTCAATGTTACAATACATATTTATACATGCCAAAGCATCCAATACCATGGACTGAAAACCATCGCGTCCAAAACCATGGACCAAAAACCATTGCGTCCAAAAAACATGTGCGAAAATCATTCACAAAACCATAGGTGGGTCCGCCCAACCTAACATAGTGTCCAAAACCAAAATTTTCCGGGGCACTGCCCCAGACCCCATAAAGTGGGGTTACGAGTACCCCTCAAACCCCCTGTTAACTATGTGGAAAGAATATAACACAACCCAACAATCTCCC
>APFE030593394.1:20598-42134 GCA_000404065.3 Pinus taeda | reverse complement strand
ATTTTTACCTTGAAGTGTCTTCCCATTGGGTAAGGTTGCCATTTCTTAAGTGCATGTAGTATTGCCAACATTTCCTTCTCATAAATAGCTTGCTTGAGATGTAGTCGTAAAAATACCCAATCACCTACAACAAAACATTTTTTACTACGATGTTGATCTACCTGTTGTTTTATTCGATTCTGCACCAAAGTGGCGTTATCCTTTAAAAGTTGGAGAACTTGTTGTTGATGCTCGATGTGATCTCTCACTGCTTGAACCTTTTTCTTCTTGATATGTCCTTCTATATTGATAGTTTGAGGAGTGGTAATTCCAGCCAATGCATTACAATATATGGTTGGATTCATTTCTTCTTTCTTAATGTGATCCTTCACTTCTTGAACCTTTTTCTTCTTGAGATGTCCTTCTATCTTGAGAGACTGAGAAGTGGTAATTCTTTCCAATGATTTACAAGATATGGTTGGATTCATTTCTTCTTTCCCTGGGGTTGGTTCATTGTGTATATCCTCTTCTTTTGATGTTTCCTGATCCTTTTCTTCCTCCTCTTCATAATCTATGTAAAATAATTTCTTCTCGGCACACTTATGACCTTTAGTGCATTTTCTATCACAATTGTAACAAATCCCTTTTTCTCTTTTTTCTTCCAATTGTTGTGGTGTAACCCCTGTAGGTTGTGGAAGGCTAGGAGAAACAACAATTCCATCTTTATAGTTGCGAGGGGTAGACTTCCTTTTTTCCATAATTTTGCTTTCCACTTTGTAACAAAGCCCTTTTTCTCTTTTTTCTTCCAATTGCTATGGTGTTTCTCTAAAGAAGGTTTTTCTCTTTGTTTCCTCATAATGTGCTATAATTTCAACCGTGAAAATTGACCATGTAACAAGTAGTTTACGAAAACAAAGCCCTTTATACCATAAAAATTGATCTCATTATAAATATGAAGATGCAATACATACCTTTTGTAATATTGGTACACCATGTAGATCAAAATATTTCTCCATTTATAGTATCCAATTTACTCGATCCTTGCCATCAAACTCCCTCATCCCAATTTTTCTTGATTTTAGGAGCTCGATCTTGAAACGAATATAACTCTGTACTTTCAGATCTTTAAGTTCTGAAATTTCATCTTGTAGTAGCCCTCTGAGACCTATTTCTAACCCCAAAAGTCTGATCAAGATTGGACTCTGTAAGGAAGCGTTATGTCAAATCTGCCACAATGATCCGATTATAGACTAGTTCAGTAGAGAGAACTTGTACGAAGTGCCACGTGTCACAATTTCAACCGTAGGACCTGAAACTGATACACAGAAAACTACAGTCCGTCTTCTTTCTGAAACGTCTTACAAAATGTCAATTTGATGCTCAAACAGGAATTTATGACGAGTTTCCCAAGGTCACCTATTTGGAATGTAATTCGGGGGTCTAGAAAAACCCTAAGTTCCTCAGAATATATCTCCGAAAATATAGCAATATAGGATCTGAAATTCAAGGCCGAGGTTTAGACCAATTTCATCCCAAATGGGTTTTTGTTTTAGCATCTGAAACTTTGTAGTGAAAGCGTTATAGCAAAAATTCCACGATGACCTGTTTTAGATGAAATTCTGGAGCTTGCACAAACCCTAACTTCCTCAAATCACATCTCCGAAAATATAGTGCAAAAAGATTTGAAAGTTAGAAGTGAGGTTTAGGCCGATTTCTTCTCAAATGGGTGTTTTTTGTAGCTTCTTAAACTTCATAGAGAAAAAGTTATAAACAAATTCCACAATGACCTCTTTGGGGCAGTGAAACCCTAAAATCCATAGCTTTGATAGCAAATGTTATGAAACCAGCTCACAAAAGATAGAAAATATAGATAGATGCCTTAGAAATAAACCTCTTCAAGGGGGAAACCTCCTTTACATTACACAAATGAATAATTCTTGGATGATACAAATGAAAAGACTTCCTTTCTATATATAGGAGTCTAAGGGGTCATAATATAATCAAAGCTGACACAACAATAATAATGTAAGGGCACAATAATAACTATAGTGGGCTTCTATGGGGCACAATAATAACAATATGGGGACTACATGGGAACAACAATATAATAAGGGGGTTGTACTAATAACAATAAGGGGTTACACTAGTAGTATAGGGACCTAACACCTACCAACAATGAAAGAATTACATTTTGGGGAAGGAAACAATCATCCACACAGACCACTAACCCCTGCAGTTCATATGGATGCAAGGGAAGTTGTTGAATGATCGCCATCAGAAGGGGTCCACATACCTACAACAATTCCAATTGATTATCAAGTAAAATAAGGGCAGCACCAATAATATTGTATACTGCCTCAGCTGACCACTAATCACGACATTAAGCACCATGCTCCACTCTTGTGGGCACAAGCCTACGAGCCTCCTGATTGGCCACTTCTCTACAAAAACAACCCCAAATTCATCCAATGATACCACGCACTCTTGGAGGGTCAGCAAGTTCTAGATTTTCACCTCCAGGATGCATTCTTATGCCACCTAGGACAACTTTTCATTCCTTCAAGCAAGCATTCCAAGATGATTTTGGAAGCGCACTAAAGTCAGGTCATTAGGCATTTTGGGGTTGAGAAAATAGTGGTAGCACTACAGAAGTATTTCTATTAGTCGAATCTACGATAGGATGTCGGGAAGTACATCAGATATACACTACCTGCGCCATTGCCAAACCAACCATCAAGAAGCAAGGCCTCTATACTCCTCTACCTAACCCTGGTCGACCATGGGAATCCATCTCCATGGATTATATGTCCGATCTTCCTTCTACTCAGCATGGAAATGAGTGTGTTTTTGTGGTCATCAACAGATTCTCGAAGATGACCATTATGACAGCCTACAAGAAGAATATCACAACAGAACCCACTGCTAAACTCTTCTTTGAAAGAGTGTGGGTACACTTTGGAATCCTATAGTATATCATCTCATGTCGGGACAATAGGTTTCTCAGTACATTTTGGTTAAGTCTTTGGTCGATGCTGGACACCAAGCTCACTAAGTCCACAACCTTCCATCCCTAAACTGATGGCCAGACAGAGGTCATCAACAAGATGATCATACACATTATGCACATTTACAACTCAAAGAATCCATGCACATATGATGAGAGCCTCCCTTATGTCTAGCACAGTTCTAATTGGGCTCTCCACAGCTCGAGTGGCCATAACCCTTTTTAGGTGGGCTTGGGATTCCAGCCACTATGTCCCATTGGTGTCGCCATACCATTTGAAGTTGCTCAGGCAGATTCACCTCATGTACAGTCTAAAGATGACAAGGAAAACAACTTCATTGAGAACACTCATCACATCCACCAATAGTTCCATGAAATGTTGGACATAACCAATGCTAAGTACAAGCAGTGGCATGATCAGCATCAGGTGCCACACAAGTTCTAGGCGGGTGACAAAATTTGGCTACATTTGGAGAAGGAGCTCCTCGTTAGGCCCCACCACAAGATTTACCCGCTATGATATGGGCCATACACCATCACCAACGCAATAGGGGAAAATTCATTCCAGCTCAGTATTCCACCATTCCTTGGTCTGCACCCAGTGTTCAATGTGGACTACCTTCAACCCTATTTTCCACCATTGTTGGACACATCTGACATTCTAGAACAACTCAAACCAATAGAGTTAAACACAAAATGAATGGATCAAGCCACAACTGATCAAATCATGGACACATAGATCAAGAACAATCGATAGCAAAGGATCCAACTATATCGAGTTGTCAAAGTGGGCCAACTCCTCCACTAGGGCAAGTGGCAGAGTTCAACAGAAGTTTCCTCATCTCATGGAGGAACTCAACATAATGGAGACCATTGCTTCCTAAAGGGGGAGGAATAATCCATGTGGATATTTTTGGTCACCCTCCTATTCCATGCGGACCCCCACCATTGTCTCTTTGATTTTTTTAGATTCATTAGTTGTAGCAAAATTTACTATTTTTGAACTTCCGGAGTCGTTTTCAGGCCCTAAATGATGTTTTTTGGGAAAATTAGGGCCAACAATAATAATTGACAAACATTTCTTAGTTAGACGTTGTTATGCTCCTATACCAATAGATCTCATATCTCATGATTGACTTGATGAGCTTTGTAATATGTTCATACCTTTCTTGTTGCAAAGGTTTTCCATATTGTCAAGAAATCAAAAAAATTAAAAAATGTAAAGAGGGTATGCCCTAGGAAAAAAATCAAAGGGTAAAAAGAATAAAATGGTCAAAAAAGTGAAAGAAATGAACCCCAAACAAAAATAGACCATGAAAGTGTGCAAGTCTAAATGCCACTACTTTTTACTCTTGTATAATAAACAATTGTGTGCAGCTTGTTACTTTTGCCACAATTCATGAAGAGTCAAACTGTTTAAACTTGTCCCATTCATTTTTCAATTTCACACTGTAGAATAGAGAATAAAATCTGACTAAACTGTTTAAACTTGGCAAATAAGTAGATAGGTAGAGTAAATAAAAAGGAGCTCAACAGTTTAATCTGAGCCCTTGGATGCAATAAGTGTAGACTTAGGTAGGCTTCCCATGTAAAAGAAAAAGAAGATTGATAAGGGTTTTCCAATCTAAGTGCACCCAAATAAAGAAGGAAAAAGTGCTAGGTTAAAGTAGGTAGGGTAGGTAGTTGATGTTGCAGAATCACATGTTCTGAATAATGTCTCTAAATGTATTAATCTTTCACTTTCATCACAAGGCCAAGGCATACAGTACATTGAAAGCATCTCAAGCAAAGCAAAGTCAAAATAATTAACTCCCCTTCTCATTTTCCCTAATTATTTACTAATTTCCCCTAAGTATTAAGGTCTTTGAAAATTAAAGGGGCTCAGAGCATTTATCTAACTTTTGGAGGGACCAGACGCTCAGCCCAATGATTTAAGAGCCTAAGTACTCAAAATCATCCATCAATCATTCATTTCATTTCATAAAGTTTGCCTAAGTAAAAATCCTATTTTACTTAGGAATAATTCACCATATCACCTAAAAAATCCCTTTTTATCTTTAGCTTAAGTTTAAATATATACGTGAAATATTTTAAATTGGCTCTTTTTCACTTCATAGTCATATTAACGATTAACACACATATTATATAAATCCTAAAAAAATATTCCCTTTCCTGTATTATTTAACTATATAAAGCCCCGACAATTTATATATACCGTCCCTCAGTTGAATACAACCATAATCAACAGTTAAATGGGATTAACAAATTTATCAGAAATTCATTAATAACCAAAGTCCCCCACCCCACTGAATGGAATTAATTAACCCTTTAGGTTAATTAAGAACCAACCCTCAACTAATCGCATTGACCCCGATATGATTAGAACATTGTTAATTATACCAGACCCACTGCAAATAAATATACACCATATCCCTCGCCCGTTCGTTGTCCGATATCTCCCTTTTCATCCAACAGTTGACATCGATATCGCACCCCCCCTTGGTGACCGCGCTTTAACTCACGATCACCAGGCTGTTTTCCGGCCGTACCTTTGCCACGCTTCGCGCAGTCCATATGATCGCTCGCCCTCTGCCCAATATCACTTAACTCCAAAATCGGTGCGATCACGTACCACTTACCGCCTCCCACTAACAACAAAACTTCACATCATCAAGTCGGCACCATCTGTCCACTGTTCATTCAAAGCTTACCCACCAATATCAACCGTTTACCCGTTTAAACACAAACACCCTAGTGTTGCTCATTTTCACCTGATTATGCAGTAAAACCCTTTGTAACCCAACTGTGCCACTTGAAGCCTCTGCTAACCAGTTCGAGCATGGTTTACCTCCCAAAAATCATTCTAGACTCACTCCACAGACCTCTCAAGCTCAAATGAAACCTTTTCGACCTCCCCTACAAACCAATGTTTTCTTAACAATTTGTTTTGTTTTACAGGTGATCAGAAGACCACATCTTTGGATAAATAGTCTTAATACTAGTCATAAGACTTGTTTACTCTAAGACTGTTAACAAATCTATTCAAAGAGAGATGGAAGATAAAACATACAGTTGAAAGACAAGCAAAGGAAATAGGAAATTAAACGATTTATTGTTGAAATAGACAGTAAAAACCTAAACTACACATTGAAGGTAAAAGGACACTGTAAAGAACAATCAAAGTGTATCAAGGTTAAAGAGTATCACATTGAAGACCAAGTAAAGTAGATCAGCTAGCATGAAGATAAACAACATAAAAGACAGTTACAAAGCATAGCATACAAATTCACGTCAAAGTGAAGACAAATGAAAAACATAGCGGTAAAATTAAAAAGTAAATAGCGAACAGTAAAAGTAAACATGAAGCCATCAAGGGTTAAACAAAGATGAAAACACTTTCACCAGCTACAATGAATTTTATCCAAAGTAAAAGTGAAAAGTAGTCAAAAGAAGTTTAAGATTAAAAGATGAAATTAGAGCAAAAATGGTACATTCTTCATAATTTTCCTGTTTAAGTCATAGTTTTTCAGAAACTATTGTGGCTAATCCAAGAAGTATTTCAAGAAACTGGAAGAATTTTTGTTCCTAACAGGCCAAGCTACAAAAACATATCTCACTTTTTACACGGGTATTACCAAGAGGGAGATAAGTGCATGTCTTCACAGCCTATTTTTCAGTTTGTGAAAAGTCTTGTTTTTGACATCTTTTTGCATAGAATATTGTGAACAGCTGGAGATGAATTTTGGGAAACTGATAGAGGTTTATCTCAAAAATATTCCTATTTACAAAAACGTCTTTCATGTTTTACATATCGATTACGGATTGAGATATACTGTTTGGGTTGTGTTATATTCTTTCCACGACTAACCTACGTAGTGAACCGGGGGGTTAGAGGGGGGGCGAAGCCCCCCCTTCGCCGTGCAGCGGGGGCGGCAACCCCCCCTTTCCAGGGGGTTTGAGGGGGGCGGGTAGCTCCCCTCTACGGGGTTCGGGGCAGCGCCCCGAGAAAAAAAATTTTGGACCCTATATTAGGTTGGGCGAACCTACCTATGGTTTTTCGGTCCACAGTTTTGGACACGATGGTTTTCGGTCCATGGTATTGGATGCTTCGGCATGTATAAATATGTATTGTAACATTGAAAGGAATATAATGAAAAATCAAGCTGGTAGTCTCGGTTTTGAGATCCAATGGGAAATCTCTGTGTATATGTGTTTTATGGGTTATGCTCTCGCATTTTTTATTTTCTTTGCGATTTAGAATTCGTATGCAGGTAATTTCTGTACGGGGTTAAAACCTACAGATTCCAGGCAGGATTTAGAGCAAACCGATGAGACTTTAACAGATTTTCTTACATGGCAGGATACTAATGAGGGACAGGTAGCAAACTTGCCCAAAATCTTAGAATCCCATAAAGAAATTCTATTCATGGAGTGGCAGTCCCAATTAATGAAAGCAGAGAGAGCGATTTCTAGATGCAAATTATCTACGAACAATTTGATTGACTTGACTAACAATACTCTCTATTTATCTAACATGATTTCTCAATTTACACCAGGTAAATTATTATCAGCCAAGACATTGGAGCAATCATGTTACGAAGGGCTAGAAAAGAATGGGAGATTGATCTCAGTAATTAAAAGTTTAACTTGGGACACCTATTGGTTGTTCCTAGTAAAACCATAGAGCCAGATAGCCACCCTCAAATGCCTAATGGATGCAATCGGGTGTATCATTCCCGATATACATGATGCCACCTATGCTGCTCAAATCAATTCTCCTCTCAGCCGCCCTCAAGAAGTGGAACCAATGCTGACAATATGCCAACTCAAGACAAAAGGCAAACATCCAGAATGATGAATCATGATGTCGATTACCAGATTGTTGTGGGGGAGATATTCAAGATTGGATTATACCAATTTAGTAGCATTTTAATTTTGTATTTTGTTAGATTATTTTAGTATTTATAGACCCTTTCATGTATTTAGAAAGGGTCATAAGTTTTTATATATGACTTAAGCCTGAAGTTGCACTACTGTACTTCAGGCATATTCTTTTATGAAAACTGGACCAATCTTTCCAAATTTTGATAACGAAGCTTTTATGTGGATGTGCACTACTGCCTTTATTTAAAAGTATTTCTGGGTCGGAAGAAGGAATTCAAATTGCGATTGACGTTGGGAATGATTTACAACTCATATGGTACTATTATCTATGTTTGAATTTATTCTTTTTATGTGAATTGTTGTTTGATCACTCTTGCTATTATTGAATATGTGAATGTGTTTTAACAGTAGACTTTATACTTTCCACTATTGGATGTTTACAGTTTGCTATTCTTCTAATCATGCATGTATCAGTAATATAAAAAAGAGAAGTGTAACAATGTTTTATCAATTACTTCGTTCAACTATTTGAACGAAGCAATTATCATTTAAATGAATGTCTTTGTTTATTGAATAGTGTCGTCTATATGCCTATCAGTGAACACAGATCACTAGACATTGCACTTATGAATAGAAGCTTCCCACGATAAAATAGTCATTTACGTTTTCGCTCATAGAGTAATTCCTCCATTTATTATCACTTATTAGAAAACCAATCATTCATCCACCCCCTTTTATTCATTATTGGGAAACCGGTCCCATTATATCCAGTCGGAGCCACCATCCCAAATGGAAAAGAAGTTGTATTAAGGTCCGGACCTAGTGGTTATCCCCCGATGTTGATGTAATGATTTCTGAGGCATCAACAGGCCCATATCAACTTTTCTAAACTATACAAATAAGGGAAGAATGGAGTAGTTCATTACATTCCACACATTTTTTTGCCTGAAAATAATATTTGAAAATCTTGTCAGTTTGGTAAGAAATCTAGATTTCAACTTAAATCTAAAGAATTCACTTTAGGTAAACCCCTTGAACCTGTTCATATTTATTTATGTGGACTTATGAGAAAGAATTCTCCTCATGGTGACCAATAATTCATGTTATTAATTCATGAATTTACAAGAATGTGTTGGGTTGGTTTACAAAAGTATAAAGACGAGGCATTTGAAAAATTTAAATATTCAAGGCTATGGTGGAAAATGAATTGGAATTAAAAATCAAATGTCTTAGATTTGATAGAGGAGGAGAGATAATATCAGATGATTTTTTCAATTTTTATGAGCAACATGGTATCAAAACACAATTTTCCATAACTAAACGTCCCGACCAAATGGGGTAGTCAAAATAATGATCAAAATAATTCAACAAATGGCTTGTTCCATGCTTAGTGTGACAAGAACACCTCACACCATGTGTGGAGAAGCAATACATAAAATTGTCGATATACTTAAGAAGGCCCATGTTTGAGTAAATTGTGATAAAACTCCATATGAAATCTGGTATGGAAAACGTACAACTTTCGAACACTTGAGAATGTTTGGAAGCAAATATTTTATAAGCAAAAATGGCGATACGCTTGCAAAGTTTCAATCTAGAGGAGATGGAGGAATACTTCTTAGACACTATACTATAAGAAAACGATATAAATGTTATAATAAGAGGATCAAAAAAATTGTTTAAAGTATGGATCTTGTGACTGATGAATCATCCACATGTATCAAAAAGAGAAGTACAATTACACGATGAAAAGATCCCTACTAATATCCAAGAAGTTTTAGGGGAAGAAAAAATAGAAGATTCAGAAGAAGGAAATGAAAATTGAGGTGTGTTAGAAAATACTCTACCAAGGTACATTTATAAAAATCCTGCTAAATCTTAAATTCTAGGTGACAAAGAAGTAGAAATACAAAGTAGAAGAACATTTTTTGGATCATCTAGTCACCTAGCCTTATTATCCACAATTAAACCTAAAAATGTGAATTAAAAAAGCACAGATAAACGTTGGGTTAGGGTAATGAATTAAGAACATGATCAAATAAGAAAGAACCATACATGGGAACTAGTACCAACGTCTTATAACAAAAAAGTAATTGGGAAGAAGTGGGCATTTAAAACCAAATTGAATGAAAATGGATAAGTAATTCGAAACAAAAAATGACTTGTACAAAAAGGCTACACTCAATAGGAATGGATAGACTTTGAAGAGACATTTAGACCCTTAGCTAGAGTTGAAGCCATCCGAATGTTTCTTGCATTTTCTAGCTCTTGTAACTTTAAGGTATATCAAATGGATGTTAAATTTGCATTTTTAAATGGGGACCTACAAGAAGAAGTTTATATTGAAAAACCTGAAGGATTCATACTTATCATTGACAAAAATGTTATTTTTGAACCTAGTAAGGTATTATATGGGTTAAAACATGCTCCTCATGCACGGTATTATCCTATTGGCAGGTCTCTTTAGCGACAGGGATTCAAGAAAGTATTTTCAAATAACAATCTATATATCCAGTATGACAAAGACAAAGTTTTGGTACTAGTGGCTTACATTGATGACATCATATTTGGAAGCAATGTTGAATACATGAGTCAAAGATTTTCTTCAGCCATGTAAGATGAATTTTAAATGTATTTACCTGCTGAGCTACCATACTTTCTCAATCTTTAAGTTCATAAAACTATGGATGTTATCTTCCTTTCTCAAACCAAGTATCTTAAGAATATTATGAAGAAATATGGACAATAAGACTACAAACATGTATGCACACCAATGATAATATGATTCAATCTCAGTGAAAATGATGATAAATATCTATGATTGATAGCTTGATTTATCTTATAGGTATAAGGCCAAACATTATGCACGCAGTGGCCACAATTGGACAATTCAAAGAAAATCCTAAGGAACCACATATCAAAGAAGTCAAAAGGATATTCAAGTATCTACAAGGCATTCAAAATCTTGGATTATGGTTTCCAAAAAACTCTAATTTTTCACTTCATGCTTACACAAATATAGATTGGGAATGTAATGTTCATGACCACAAAATTACTAGTGGACAAGCATTCTATTTGGGACCTCACTTAGTTTATTGGTTGAATAAGAAACACAGTTCTATTTCTTTATCAAATGTTGTAGAAGAATACAATAGTGATGTTTCTTGTCGTACTCAACTTCTATCGATTATCCAAACATTACAATACATTCAAGTCACTTGTCCTCAACTCATACCTATTGTTTGTGACAACGCTAGTGCCATAATTATTTCCAAAATTTTTATCATGATTCCAATCAAATACCATTTTCTTAGAGAACAAGTTCTTGAATGAAAAGTCAAGTTGGAATATATACCTTCAAAGGAAGAAGTTGCAAATTTATCCACCAAGCCTATTCCACATGATTCCTTTGAGTATCTTAGAAGAAAAGGTAATGATTGATTCCTACCTCTTCACTTTGATAATTGTTCTAACATAATAGGAACATACATGTCATATTTAGGGGCAGTTGTGGCTATGAAAAATAAAGGTTTTACATTATGTACACATTTCTCGTGAAGGATAATTATGTGTATATGTGATTTTTTACTCATTTAGTCGCGTATGGTTTTATGAGATGATAAATAAGTGTCACACATTCATGGGGAGTTTCTGATGTGATTTCTTCAGTTCATTATTGGATTTCTTGTTCGAACATTTATTTGTTATAGTATGATAATGATGCCAATATGCTTCTTAGTATGATGTTGGTTCATGATGAGTTTATGATTTATTGCAAAATCCTATATTATTTATGTTGTTGAAATGGTTATTTGGTTCATATTGTTAGGGCCCAGATCTACCTCAGGCTGAAGGAAGGCAGGTCTAGGGTAACATCAAACCACACTTAACTTGGTAGCTAGCCCTACCAGTCTAGGAGAGGGTTCTCTCCTTGTCAATCTCAATTAGGATATTTGAAATTAGGGCTTGAGATGACTAAATTAAATGTATATTTTAAGCTAGGTATAATATCTCAGGGTTTCTAGTTTGATTTTTAGGTTTTGGTTACTGGATCAAATGGAGCAGGCAGGTTATGCCTCAGAAATCAAATCAGGGATACAAACATGTTTTGTTGGGGGAGGTAGACAAAGGATTTATGTACTAGAAATTGGTTAAGGTGGTAGATTAAGATAGGTGAGGAGTCAAAAGGGCATGAGGACCTTGAATCCTCTTCAAACTATTGAAAAACACAGAAAACCAAATGCATTCCCAAGACGAAGAACTATAAATTAGTGTATTTTGTCTATTGACCTTGATTCATTTAGTTTAGAAGAGAGAGAGATGTGGATATATACAAAACATTAGAAAAACTCATTACAAAGAAGAAACAATACATAAACTCAATATCACAAGAATCCCACAAAAATAGCTATGAAACCTGGTTTTATTCCTTGCCAATTGCTGTAAAGATGTACAATAGAGCTCAACACTTCCACAAGAGTCCAACCTTTTCCAATGAGTGAAAAAACACATCATATAGACATCAAAACAATCTGAGCTATCCATCAGGCGTCGAATCCAAGAGTTAAGGAACTATTTCAACAACATCTAAACTAGGAACAAGAAATAAGCAGTGGAACAACTTGCCTCTAAAACTAAGGAAATTGATACATTCAGTTTAAAATCACCTCTTCTTTGATGTATCTACCCCATCAAGTGTTTTACATCAATATTTACATCATATTACATCATTTACCACGCAAAATTTACCAAGAAAGGAAGAAAAAGTCAACTACTGAAGGGAGTAGGTGAAATTTCACTTTTATGCAAAATTGACAAAAATTTACCTAATGTGCAGTGTCGTGACCCTAATCCATAGAGCCACTTCAAGGCTACTTTTGGAGGCCTTCCACTCATCCAAATCAGGCCCAAGATAGCTTGCTGGAAATTTCTACCTCTCTAGTTTATGGAACACATTGAATTTTTGTAATTTGGAGGTCATTCACGCCCTCAAAAGTGGATTCTCCCAAGACTGGTTCCTATGTATCCAAAAAAGTGGCAGAGAGGGCACTTCTTGATTGTTTTTTGCCCTTTTGCTGGCCAAGATCTCCTCCAAAATTGAAGAAACCTTCTGGGTTTGCTTATTTTTATATGTTGAATCCAAATCTACAAGTCCTTTCTCAAGAGTATTCACCAATTCAATGTGTAGTGCTAGTGGCACTACGCATGAGCCGAAATTTCCTGTGTTGCCTAATTAAAAAATTGGAAAATGAAAAAAATGTCTCAAAATTTGCCCAATTATGGCTCAAAGTTGCATCATGGGTTACTTTTTTTGGCTAAAGTCACATTAGCCAAAATGTTGAGCTTGTCATCGTTCTTTTTGCCTTTTAAGGCCCTCCTTAATAATACCTTAAGGTGCTTGATCCTCTTGTTGCATACTCTATTTTGATTCAAATGATGATGTGCCATATCCCTTAGCATCTTCTTGTCTCCATTTTCTTTCTTCAGAAGGCCCTCAAGGTTGATATCTACCCTTTCAAGCCATATCTCTCTCTCATGCTCCTCTTCTTGTTCAATAGGAGTCAAGGGAACAGGATGCTCTTTGTTTCTTTGCCTTGGAATTTTTATCATCTCTAATTCCATTTGGCTTTGTTTACCCTCTAACTACTTATTCTCCTGCTCTAGGTAATTGATAATATATCTTCCTCTAGCTATGTTGTCCTCCAACATGTTAATGTAAGCCTCTTGTTCTTTCAAAAGCATTGTTTGATCAAAAGAAGGGCTATCTAGGTCTATTACCTAAGTATGATGAGTTGGCTCATCAGAATCATGGTCCTCAAGCTAAAAATCCATCTCAACATCATCACCAAGCTCCTAGACTGTAACCTTTCCTTTTCCTTTTTCAAGCTACTACAATATCCTCTCCCTAGAGGTGTCACTTAGGGTGTCCTCGTCAAAATTAGGGTCGCTGTGTCTTTCCATGCTTGTCTCTATGGGATGATGTGGTGATGATATGGTGAATAGTGGATAATAGATGGGGGAAAAGGATGAGTATGAAGAGATTTGTGAAAGGAACAATAGTGATGAGGTGAGGTAGGGGAGTGAGAGGGATGGATAAAGGACCTAGGGTTTTGATGTATGATCTTAGGGTTTCATAAAGGGATTAGTTTCATAGGGAAAGTAGGTTAGGAAAAATGGGATCAAGGGGCAGATTTATGGAAAATGATAATGGGAAAATGAAGGCAAGTGACAAGAGCTAGAAATGGTGAGAAATTTGGTAGGAGACAACTAGTTTTTTGAGTTTTAATATGCTAAGATGACAATTATAGCATAAAAACCCTATGTGAGATGAAAAGTGAGGTTACTTGCTTGAGTGGAAGAGAAATGTGGTAATGATGGTGATTAGAGGTGAGGTTTGAGGGTTTTGAAGTGTTACTGAACAACGTGTAATGCTTGCTCATGAATGCACAGAGCCTCTCTGATGCACAATGCTAGTGTAAATTAACATAAGAGAAAATTTCCTCATGCACGATGCCCCTCTAATGCGCAACACCGAGCTCCCAATGCGCAGTGAAATTTTGCAGACCAGTTTTGCAGACCTTATTGATGTCCAAATTAGATGTGTAATATCTAGTTGGAATGCTTGTCAATTCTACGTTCCAAAACTTCTTCAATTTTTCAATTTGGAGCTCATTTGCCCTATCAAAAGTAAAACCTCCCAAGACTGGAAAAATGTGCAGAATGAGACTGCCTAAATCCAAAGTGCTATTGCAGTGAACTTTTGAATGTCTTCCTCAACTCTAAATTGAGTTCATGATATCTCATTGGAAATCTCTCTCTATCTAGATGTCACTTGTTTTCACAAAAATCATTTCATCATCCCAGTTAGGTGAAATCTTGATTTTCCCAAGGTCACTATAGAAGTGCATCAATCCTCCTCAGGCCAATGATATTTTCAACATTTCTCCCAAATCATGAATCTTGTGTAAACCTTGAAAGAGGTCTATCTTATGGGGTCAATTATGGACAATAAAATCTCTCACTTTTGTCAAATTCATCTTTTGTTGCTCAAAAACATAGTATGAAGAAAACTTATCCCAATATGTGGAACATGGGATTTGTAGAAATGAAGGGAAATGAAGGGGATAAGGGGCTTCTAGATTCTTGAGAAAATTTTGGGAAGTAGGGAGGGATGTTAGGAAGTAGGAGAAAGTGGAGTTCCAAAGGTTGAGTGAGGGGAAGGGTCCAAAAGGGCAAAACATAAGCCTAGCCTAGCAAATTGTCAAATTGTAGCAATAAGCTAGGGTTTGTGGAAAAATGATGAATTTGATGGATATCAGTGGTGGGAATTGTTTAAGAAGGTATATTACGGGTAGGGTAAGGTGTATGAAAATCAGGGCACAAGTTTTGTTGATTATTTGCCCATCCAAGAAAAATTATCTTCAAAACCCTAGGAGAGGGAAATGGGCCTTACCCAAGTACAACTGAAGCACGAACAAGGTGTATAATGACCCATTGGAACCTCAAATTATGATAACACTTTGAATGACGGTACTAAATGGTTACATGGACTAATACTTGGAAGACTTTAGAAGGAGTGAAAACAACCCTAGACCTAATACCTAGTGACCAAAGTTTACTTGAAGACTCATCGAAATGACAAAATTTGACCTTGATACCCTAAAATCACTTTGTAAGAGCATTTTTGATCACTCGTGAAAGGCTTGAAAGATTGACACTAACACATATGTTGAATTATGAGATGGCTATAATACCAAAATTGATGATGAAGAGTTGGCATATGTTCTGGGGAAGCATATCGTATGATTCTAATATTTCATTGTTGTAATTATTGTCTTCTTAACTACTCCTTTTTTCATGATGGAGTCTATGGTGAGTTCACGGTTATTATTGATTTCATCAATCATATTCCCTACTGAAAATATATATGTTATTGTGGCTATGCCATGGGTATCAATGATGCTTGGGTTGCAAATGATTAAGTTATGGATGGTGCCTTATTATTGATTGATGCTACATATTAATGCACTTAATGAGGTGGATATCTATGTTATTCATGCTACACTCTCTTATCTAGTTGATTTCTTCTTTATGATGAGGATGTTCATGCTACTATTATTTATGTTGTTGTCATCCAATGATTATGTTGTGGATATCTCTTTGAAGCATGGGTGTTGTTGATCAGTATCATGGCTTTGATACAAAGGACACTTTATTGTTGAAATCATCATGTGATTCTTCTATATGTTTTGGAAAGATCCATATTGTAATCACTATAATATTTTGTCATGTATGGGTTGTTGGGATCAGGTTGCACTATGTATGTACACCATTATTATGGGTGATTAATGTAAATTTTGGGTAAAATGTATCACCCCGTTATGGTGGATGATGGATCATAGAGTCATTGGTGATAGGAAATGGCATATTTGTTTAGGTATAGCCTTATCATTTTATTATATATCTTTTTCAAAACTAGCATATGCTCAAGGGAGCATGATCAATATAGAAATTTCATTATTCATATTAGCAGATAATACTTAGAATATTTAGATAAACAAGGGAAGTACTTCATTTAGCCTAGTTCAATCATTTTCACTTGATGTCATAGGGTGATAAAAGACTTGGTGTTTGCATGTGGTTTCCAAACACCAATGTGGTGTCCATCAAGTCCAAAGTGGGAGATTGTTGGAATTATGGATAATGTGGTGTCCTTGATAGAAATATTTATTGATGTCTACTTGGCTATAATATGATGGTCATGGAATTAATACAGGTGAAAGGGATGGTGGTGTAGGTTTTTGGGAAATGAGGAACTATGTGGGCAACATTGGTATAGGTTACACACAAGAAAAGATGGGAATTTTGAAGTTTGAAAAGCATATACGACCCCTGTGAAGAAGAGTTGTGTACATATGCAGGGCCCGTGAAGAAAAAGTCATGTACATAATTTGAACCATGGAAAACTAGATACCACGGTAATTAACATGGTAATTTGGCTTACTAATTGTAACAAAACATCTATTTAATCTCATCAATTAATACTAACTACATAATCAAAAGATTTTCCTGAGGTATTGGTAAAGGAAAAATATATATAATGAGATGGAGATCAAGGATATATTTGTGCAATGCAATGAGCCATTTACGTGTGATATAATTTGGAATAGGCATGCACTAAGGAGAAAGGAAAAGGTTTAGACCTAAGAGATCCAAAGTTGTAGTGAATATGTGATTGATTAACGTGCTTGTCTGAATGTCTAAGAATGCAATATTTGTGATTATGGTGGAATTATGATGATGGATATATCCACTGAGATCTATCTATAGCCTTTGACAATATGTGTGCAATTATCTCGGCATGATTAGTGATTTGCGGTGAATTTTTGTTTCAGTAATTTAAATATATGTATGCAATTTTGGTTCTATGTAATCACGTACATATTCAGGTATGACGCGCAATAGTTGCATATATATTATGAAATAATTTGTTTAGATTTCTACTTGATTTAGGTTTTGGAATTCATTATGTTGAAATATATATATATAGGCTTTATTCGTGATAAGAGTGTATATACGTAGATACAATTAAATACTATCAGGTATACATTGTAAGTTGAATTTGATGAGGGTTTGAATTGATGTTGACAATTGATGACGTTTGTTTTATTTGGTATTGTCTACCAATGGTGTATTTGATGATGATAATCTATGTCTAGAAGTTTTGAATGGCTTGCTTTGGTTTTTCCTTGGTATATTGATCAATGATGATATCATTTAGTGGGTAATTATTTTCTATCATGATTCATTATTTCATTGATTCAACGATTGATACAATGATTCATTTTGATAATCTAATAGGATTCAAAGAATTGGGATTTCTATGTAGATGTTATCGATAGTAAGCACCTATATAGATGGGTATACATTAGAATGGTTGCATATACATTCTAAAGTTGATATTGATCACGGTTTGCAGTGACTGCATATCGTTTTTCTTATGATTTTCTTGTATTTGATAGTGTTATATCTAATCAGTGAAGGATTGAATGGTTGAAGTGTGACAATATTATTTGGTATTTCATTTATGTGATATTCATTTTAGTGATTGGTTTGATTTAGTATTCAATGGCTTAATGTTTCAGTGATTTAGCTTGTTTACAACAATTCAATGATTCATATTTTTTGATTTAATATTATCGTTTAGGTTTATTGTTGGTATGGATCTAGTGCGAAAATTTGGTGAAAGGTTGCCTACATGTTTTGATGATTGAGTAAGGGGGAGAATTCAGTGCAAGATACTATAGAACATGGTCCAGAAAGTAGTGAAAGTTATAGCCTTCAATGATGGGGTAGAAGATCCCTTCCATTATGCACTAATAAACAAGATTAGGGGGTTGTAGTTCTCTTCCAATGGGTGTTAGAGAACTAGTGGAGGTTGTAGCCTCTTGTAGGTAGGTGTCTACCTGTGGGTAAGAGTTTGTGCCATCACAAGGTAATGTTGTAATTAGTTTCCATTAAAATAAATGAAGAAGATACAGACCACAATAGTGGTGGTTTTCTCCACATTGGGCTTTCACATGAAACCTTGTTGTTCATATGCGTTGACTTATTTCTTATGTCTTGTGATTTATCTATTATTTACTCTATATGCTAATGAACTAATAATGTAATGATTAAGTTAAACATCTAATGGATGTTATGAAAAGTAAGTAATATTAACATATGCAGGTTGCATTCATTAAAGATGCATACACAGAAATTGGAACTTAAAGTGAACAAAAAATATGGATTCACCCACACCACCTCCCTTCATATTTTCTTCTAACATCCATACCCTAGGCTATAAAATGTAGGAATATTTCTGCCACTCTCTCCGCAGTGAAAAAACCATTGTCAAAGGTGGTATCCTCTAAAATTATCTCAAATATGTCCCAAAGGATTGTCATAGATTAGTTTATTACTTGATTAAACTCTCTATAGTGGAGATGACCCTAAAATTATATGTCTGAAAGCCTGGTGTATTTTGTACATATAGATTTATTACTAAAACCTTTATCACTTTTTATCATGAAGACACATAGAAATATCTCTCACATAAGAAAACATATTGCTACCATTTCTATTTTTTTATGATCACAATTACACATGTTAATTTTATCCTACTCTCTAAAGATATTAATATAGAAACTATCATCTAGTGCTTATGCTCATACTCTATAGTGGCATCCCATATATTTGCATTAAAAATGGCATAAGAAACCATGATAAAATGGATATTAATTAGGCATTAATGATGTAGACACTTCCAACCCCTTCGTCCACAGAGACTGTATTAGAGAAGCTTATAGTTTTGGTAAACCAATGACATAAACCCTACTTCACAAGTACTATCATAAAAAAATTAATATTATAGAGCACTTCCCCATTATCCAACTACATTTATTATTTAGGAAGCATCATTTATTTGAATCAATCTCAATGTAACATCTTCTAAATAATGTAACTTTTCTTTCATATTTTTATTTAATGGTGAAATGAATCTTGAGGGTGAATTTACCACTCTCAGGAATAGAATAATAGTGAGTTACAATTTGTTTCCCTTTTTCACTTTTACATAAGTTAGATCAGTGTTCATGCTCACCATAATCCCTCTCCTCCATTCATTTCCATTTCATTTTCATTAGTATCTCAACCTGGTATAGATTTTATTTCAAAATAACAATGTACTTGTAACATTATCATCACAAATATAAAACATAATATCATCACAAATATACAACATCGTAACATGAAGTACATCAAGAACATGATTCAAAAGGATAAATTATGTAATCATCATCGTGACCAAGAATGCTAGAGTCAATGGTAAGCATACCAATGCTTCATGTAATATCATCATCAATAATATAAAGCCTTAGAACATCAATACACATGTTAAATGACCAACATAGATAATATCAAATACATCATCACAACTATTAATCATGTCAATCATCATAAAACAATATTACTGTAAATTAAATCGTAATATAATGGAGTAGCTCAAGCCTCATCATAGTATAGACTATCAAATAGATTTCTTGTTCTATCATTATCAATCATAAATAAAGGAAAGCAAAAAAGACATGTTTTGCTTAAAATTCCATCTCTTAATAGTCAAATTAAAACATCAACACTAGTATAATGCAATACAAGAAAGAGGTGCCATCCTCACCTAGCACATAAGCCTTTTAATAAGATATTAGATAGTGATTACTCATCATAATCAATTAAAATTATCATCATCATAATTGTTAGTACAAGTAAATATGACATATGGGATCATCCTAGAAATAACAATCCCACTATTAATACAAATCACAAAATCTATATCTAAACAGTGGATAAGACAATGGGTATCAATCACAACAAGAAGCAAAGGCCATGTTTAAGGAAAACTCTTAATCCCAACATAACCTTATAATTCTCATGCAAAAACACTAAATACTAATTAACAGATACAAAATATGCATCCTCGCACATATCACAACTGTGGAAAATTAGTAATTCCAAAAATACATAAAGACATATTATTTACAACCTTCCACTTACATTTACTAAATTATATATATATATATTATAAAACTAACATTTTTTTTGTTTTTATTTTTTAATTTTTAAATATTTTTAAATTATGAAAATGTTTTGACTATAGTGAAATAAAATAAATGCAATATTTTGATTAGTTTTTACTTTAAAATATTATAAAAAGTAGTAGCACATTAATTATAGTACAATAGAATATAAAAAAAGTATGGTAAAGATATTTTACTAGCAGTTTTGGTTATAAATAAAATATTTTCATGTCCATATGAAATAAGTTAAATTTATATCAAAATTTAAAATTATTTTAAAACAATTAAAACAAAAAACAAATAAAGTTGATATTATTTATAATTTCATATTTCAATTGGACATGTAAATAAACCAGTTTAATATCCATGTTAACAAATTTATTTTAATATCAATTTTAGAATGAAATCAACATAATCACGATAAAATATTTCAACTTCCAAAGAAAATTAATTGAAATAAAAAGTGCAATTCCTTCTTTATATCATTATTACCAGAGAAATATATAACTAATTCAATTCTTAATGTAAAATCAATATGGTACATTTAAAAAATATTAACAAATAAAAAAATTCAATGTGCACCCTAAATAAAATATTTGAATATAGAAAATTAAACAATATTTAAATGTATTTAAAAATATATAAAGAACAAAAACTTTAATGTGGATAATATAATCATAAATAAAATATTTCAATGCTTATGTTAACTAAATTATTTCAATGTCAACACTTTACACATTATATATAGTTTAAATTAGTATAATAATGTGTGGTTAACATTCAATAGCCTAGTAAGAGAAGAATGTGTGATTATACTTATGCTCAATATAGAGTTCACAAGTCTTTCGCAGAATAAAATTAAAATATTGCACTTACTCTTAGTCATAAATAAAATATTTGGACTTAACATAATTTAGAAGTAAAAAAAAGTGACCAAGATGTACAAACATTATACTTTTCAAATATATTTAGATACATTATTTAAATAAACTGTTTGAATAATATAAGTCTATATATATATATATGTTTTACATAATAAAATATTCAATGTT
>APFE030593378.1:0-12334 GCA_000404065.3 Pinus taeda | reverse complement strand
TTTGAATTGATAAATAATACAAATATATTTGTTGTCTAATTTATAGATTAAATAGTTTTTTCACTACATGTCGATACAATATCAAGTAAGGTAAGTGTTTTTTTTTGTTGTTTAAAACTAGACCTTAAATACATAAATGGATTCAACATCTTAAAAAAACTTTTAAGATACTCGAATCTTATAAATAGTTTCAATTCAAGTTTTTAAAAATCTCTATAATTTGGATTAAATCTAATTAAACAAAAACTTTTAAAAAAAATATCACTTCATCTATAAATTAGACTATCTCCACAAACACATACATATACATAGATATACACAAATACTATTTTTTATTATTATATAAAAATATTAAATATATTACACTAATATTTTATTAATAAAGTGATCATATAAATGAGGATTAAATTAAAATTTTAATATTATTTGGATTTAATATTTTAAATCAAATTCATATATTCTATATAAATTTATATTCTTAATCTTATTTCTTTATTTTGATTTATTTTTTTTCTCTTTCTTAATTTAATGGTATAAGAAGGGAAAAAAAAGAAATTATTCAGGTTCTTATATAATTTTATATTGAAAACCATAACTATTATTATTATTACAATTTACAGTTCTATTATTGTAAAATTAAATTTATTTTAATAATTGTATTAAATTTACATTATTAAATTTTTATATTATATTAAATGATTTTTTAATTCATAATTATATTTCTTTTAAAGTAATTGAATCGATTTTGGTAGATTCAAAATAATACGTATTTTTAAAATCTCAAATCAGTCTTAACTGCATAGAAAATTTTTAGGATAAAATTTTTCCTTTTCAAAATAATTTAATTACTGAAATTTTCAATCTCCGAAATATATAGATTCGAACTTTTAAATGCTGTGCACATACTCTTGACTCAAAACTGGTCTAATACTATTACAGTCGACTGCAATCCCCCACGATTTTCTATGTACGCGGTCGTCCTTATTTTCTTCATTCCGGAGTGATCTGCGCGTAATAATGTAATACTTGACTTTGTAGAGGGAGATTCCGAGCAGACAGTGGATACTCTATATGAAGAAAATGCCGATTGGGTCCATTTTCCAACTACTTTGCTGTAAGTAAACCATCTTCTCCATCTATATTATATCAAATGGTAGTGGAAGTTGGTGTAAATACTGTGTAATGAAATTGGCTCTTCGTCTTCCCACAAGGGAACATTTTCTGTTCAATCCCTTGGCTGGTAAGTGGAGTTGTGATAATTAAAATAACCATGCACTTACAGTTATATTTCAGTGCCAAACGCACAATGGATTAGTAATCAGTATTCATGATTGGAGTTTTCTATATGACTCTTCAACCTCTAGTTATTTATATAAAAAGAAATTCTCTTCCATTCAATGAATTTTAGGAGCAGGAAAAAAATTTGTTATTCGAGTGATTGGAGTTTTAATTTAAATTTTTTAGATCTATTATTATTCTTTATATATATTATAAATAAAATATTTTTACTGATTCTTTTATTAGATTTCTATAAAAATAATATTTATTTTTTTTCATTAATCTAACTATAAATTTATTTTTTAAAATAGTTCTTATTTTTTCTTTTATTTGACAACTCCATAAATGTTTAATTAAAAATAGGTCTATTTATTTTTTCTTTTATCCTGAATGTGTTATTAAAAACAAAGTTTAAAATTTCGTATTATATATATATATTAATATAATATATATATATATATATTATTCATAATTGTCAGTTATTATTTTTTAAATTTAAATTATTTTTCTCTTAAAGAGAGATATGTTTTTTATTAAGACATATAATCTAATATTAACACTTTCAATATTCTAACAAAACATGTATTTTTTATTTGAATACATTTTGTATTAATTTTTATACTTTTAATTACAATTATAAAAATAAGTATCACTTCACATTAAATTTTAATATTTTATTGTTTAATGAAGAAAGAAAAAAATCACATACACAAGTTTTTCTAAAGTTATTGCATCAAAAATAGTAAGCAAAAATTTGTGAGAATATACCTCTCATAGGATGGGATAGACCCCTCCTAGGATGGGTTTTGGGATTCGTAGGATACAGGGATTCCAGTGTCGGATTCAGACACGTTGACCCCAAAACAGGACACCTAGGATTCATTATATATATATATTGAAAATTAGATATTTTTTTACACAAATTCTCATTAATGATACAAATTCATTGATTTCAGACATAGATCTTCATTTAGATGTTAGTTAAGCTCTTTACAAAGTAAGTTAGTAACATTATGGCATGCATAGTACATACAAAATTTAGATACATGTTAGTGGTCACATAAGTCAAGATTCATAAATGAAGGACAACTTACAACTGCAAGATAGTAAGATAAAGACACTAACAGCTGTAGTTTTCGCATTAGGTCATCAAATCAAAATGTGTTATGTAGGTAGTGCAATGCCAACGGCAAATAGAAATAAAAAATATAAAACAACTACAGGTATACAACCCTCAAGGCAATAGGTAGCCCATGACTCATGAGTCATCAATCCTCATAGTCACCATCAGAATCAGCATCAATGTCATCATCATGGTCACCACTGCTCTCCTCTACATCCTCCCCATCCCCTATATCCATAGTCGCCTCTGCATCTGCTGGTGTGGAGGATGACCCCTCTAAAATATCACCGTCATCAAATCTAAGAGACTCTAGCACTAGATCATTGAGATCCATGTTGGCCAATGCCAACACAATAGTTCTATCCAGACCCATATCATCAGGAAAGACATCCCACATCTTTGTCTTTTCCCTCAACCACTCTTCTCTCTACCTGTAAATAAGACGAATGCTGGTGTGCACATACACCATTGTCTCTCCCCTGGATTGCTCAAGCCTGCTCTTCTTCACACTATACAAATTTCCATATGTGCTCCAATTCCTCTCACAACAAGAGGATGAAGTCACCTGAGAGAGGAGCCTCATGGCTAACTGCTAAGGAGTAGGGCTTGTTCCCTCATGATTTACCCACGAAGAATAGGGCTTCTTAGCCCCCCTGTCTCTAATCACATCATATCTTGCAAATCGACTAGTGTGAGTGGAAAACTCGGCAAAGGCATCCTCCACCTCATCAAGCAATGCTCTATCCCAAAAACCCCACCTGAATGTATCTTTTCTCCCCTATGAGATTTCACCATCCATGTGAGGAGGGAATCTATGGGAAGGTCCACCATTCAGCCACTTATGGCTGTAGTATTTTGGGTTCAATGAGTAAGCCAAACAATGTAAAGGTGTACAATTCTTGTCCCATTTGCTGACAAGAATATCTTGTTTAATACCACAGAAGGCCTCTAGTGATATCTCATACTCGAGACGCTCACTTTGTAGAATAATGATCCTCACAGACTCAATCATGGAATCCCATCCCTCATAAACCTCTCCTACGATGGGTTTGTATGTATCTACAAATTGAAGCAAAGAAATGATTGGGTCCATGATCTGAATAATTATATCTACCCTATGCCACCAAGCATCATCTAGCACTATTTCCTTGACTCTTCTAGAGGCTACTTGATTTGTCTTTCTCCAAAAAGACAAAAACTCAAAAATAACCATGGCCCCTGTTAGAGTCGGTATAGTCATACCTCCGTCAGAGATCAAAAACTCTTTGTCGCATTTCATTTTAGGTGTCTCATTCATCCGGTCAGTTGCATTCCATTAGAAGCATCGATTTTATGATGGATGGTTCTTGTGTTTCAATTCACTCATGTCATGTATCTGCTGGTTCGTGTCTGATCATCAAACTTCATCAAAATCAGTTTTACAGTCATTCACAATCATGGATGGTTTCTTGGTCAGCAAAGAGTTGTTTCAGCCATTAGGTCCAAGGTTTTGTTTTTCAAAGTGTCCGATAATGCCAGCAGACACATGAAGGAGGTTTCATAATAAGTTTTCTTCGCAATCTTTGATCATGACTTTTATTCAAAACTCTGTTTTGAATAAGATCGTCATTTTGTTTTTTGTAATAAATTGCCATGTATATTTTCAAGGTTTTCGAGTTGTCAAAAATCTTCAGGCGTAGCTCTAGTCCTTTGCAAAGTTCCAAGACATTCATCCTTACAAGACGAGCGAAAATCAAACCATTCAGTCCTAGAGCAACAAACAAGCAAAACAGAGTTTCAAAGTGAAGTGTCAAAGTTTGCAACATGACAAATTGGTTTTTGAAATCAAGAGTTAAATCCTTGGCATATATATCATTTTTGTGTTTCAAGAGTTCATTTGCAAAAGAGGAAGCAAGGCAAAGTGATTTTGGTAAGAAAGTGAGGTTATTGGGTGAAAATCGCTCCAATTCACTGGCACGGCACACTGGATAGAAGGCGCGGTGCACTCACCAGGGGCGGCGCATTGGGCCGCATTTCGCAGTGTAAAACAACACGAGTGCGGCACATAGGTGGGGCACAACGCATTCAGCTGGCCGCGCGGTGCATACAGACAGAGGGTTCAAAAATTGCTAGAACTTGCCCAAATCGCTCAAATTGCCCAAAAATGCACAGATTTGTCAGGTAGAGCCTCCATTATCATTTTCTATCCAAGTTGGGTGCTTACTTCAAGACGCTTGTTTCATGGTGATTGCTTAAAGAAGTTGAACCCTATCATTCCAAGTTCCTCCAACAAAAATTGTTGCCTAGGGTTTTGATGACTACTTTGCCACCATGTTTACTCACTTATCCCTTTTTCATTGATTCCCTTATTCCTTAAGTTCCACTACGCCCTTAAATCACTAATCCCTTATCCTAAGTTCCCTTTCCCAAAATCCCAAATGCACCAAACCCCAGTCTCATACTTAAAATTCCCAAACCCTAATGGTTGTCCCAAGAGCTTCATGTCACCATTAGGCAGAATGTACCATCATTCAGATGGTTTTCATCATCATGCCAAGTTTCACTGGGTCATTTTATGCCTTGTTCATGCTTCAATTGCGCCTAGGTAAGGTCATTTCCCTCCCCTAGGGTTTTGAAGGCAATTTCTCTTAGGTGGTCAAATCATCGGCGAAACTTGTATCCTGATGTTCATACACTTTCCCCTATCCTTAATGTAACTTATTAAACACTACCCATCACTCATATCCCCCAAATTCCTCATTTTCGCACAAACCCTAGTTTCTTGCTACAACTTGGCAATTTTCTAGGCTAGGCCTGTGTTTTGCCTTTTCGAACCCCTTCCCCTCACTCAATATTTGAAATTCCACTTTCCCCTATTTCCTAACATCCCTCCCTACTTTTCAAAATTTCCTCAAGAATTTATAAGCCCCCTATCCCCTTCATTTCGCTTCATTTTGACAAATCCTCTATTCCACACATCGGGGTAGGTTTTACTCAAATGATGTTTCTGAGCAAGGAAAGATGAATTTGGGAAAAATGAAAGAGATTTTTGTCAAAAACGGGCCAAGGAAGAAAAACCGTATTCACTTTTTACACAGATGTCATGGGTTTAGAGAAATGTCAAAAATATTGTTGCCTCGGGAGAACTAATGCACCTCTGTAGTGACCTTGGGAAAATCAAGTTTTCTCCTAGCTTGGTTGGCCAAATGACTTGTTTGATGCATCAAATGATAACTAGACACAACTATCTTTCCAACGAGCTATCATGAGCTCAATTTGGAGTTGGGAAAGACCTTCAAAGGTTGACTGCAACAGCACTCTTCCTTGAGGCAGCGTCATTTGGCACATTTTCACTAGTCTTGGGAGATTGGACTTTTAATAGGGCAAATGAACTCCAAATTGAAAATTTCAAGTTGATTTGGAAATTAGAATCAATAATAATTCCAACGAGCTATCCCATGCCCAATTGGGACACCGGGAAGGTCCTCAATACTGGTCTGCAAAACGATGCTACGCACAAAAACTTTTAACACAGGGTTTTCCTCCCTATGCGCCGCGCCACGTGGTGCTCGCTTTTGCTAGGGAGCTCCAAATTACAAAAAATTTCCATTTATGGATTTGGCATGAAACATTATGGTTTTTTGTCCATGGCCAAGAAATTTGAGGAGGGTTTGAGCCCTCAAAAGGTCAAAAAACCCTCAAACAATGACCTCACTGCCCCTATTTTGACACACAGGAAGCAGTCTTGGGAGATTTGAATTTTGGAGGGAAAATGGACACTAAATTGAAAAATTCTAGTTGGGCTGGAAATTAGCCAGGCAGGGCTTTCCAACGAGCTATCATGAGCTCAATTTTGACTTTGGTAAGTGCCTCAAAATCAGCTCCAAAGTGGCACGATGCATGGAGAATTTGGGCGCGACGCATAGAGAAATTTGGCCTCATTTTCACTCTTCAGCTCAGAAATTCGCCCAGTTTTGACTAGTTTTACTTTTTGATGTAACTATTGATATACCATGATGTAATTTTATGACCATGATGTAATATTGGCACATTTTTACTAGTTCTAAAGGATTCATTCACTAAAAAGTGAAAATTAAATGAATGAATGCGTTTCCTAGCATATAGAGGCAAGTTGTTTGATTGCCTAGATTTCAGTGCCTTGTTTAGAATTGCTTGAAACAGCTCCTAGAATGATGAGCTAGACCCCTAGAGGTAGGGGAATGTGTTTGGCTTGTCTATATTATGTAATTTCTAATTCATTTTCATGGTTGGACATTTGGGATTGCTTGGCACATCATTGTACATTTTACCTCTGCATTTTTGGCAAAGGAAAGACCAGGCTTTTGCAACATTTGTTGGGATTCATGTGGCTCTATGTTTTGATGATGTTTTTCTCTATGTAATTTTAAGTTCACTGATTTTTATGTGTATTATTTTCCCTTCTCTTTTCTTCTGAAATTAAAAAAATGAGTGATTAAGGTAGAATCCATTGGACTGCTATGCTCTACCTTGAAATCTTGTTTAATTTTACATGTTTTCATCTGTTTGAGGAGGACGTCTGAGACTCTCTTGCCCTCCTTGGCTCCTCACCAGTCTAATCCAATCATTCATTCAATCTAAAGCATCAAAATGATTGCCTTCCTTGCCCCAATCAGAACTCTGTAAAAACTAGGCCTCATCCCCAGACCCAAAATTGCCTTTCCCTTGATTCCATCAAAACCCTCAAAAATAAAATCAAATCCTTGCACTTCATACCTAGCCTAATATTAGTTGTTTAAATCAATCATCTCAAGCCCCATCTGATTATATTTTTCTGAGGTTGACCCGGAGAGAGCCCTCTCCTATCCTCGTAAGGCTAGCTAGGAGGCTGAGCATGGTTTGATGTGGACCTAGAAGCTTACCTTTTCAGCCTGAGGTAAATCTGGGCTCTAACATAGTGGCGACTCCATTGGGTATGAAAGTTTATTTTTCACTATTTGGCTTTGACAGAGCCTAAAGTTAGCCAGGTAGCTTTCGAAACGCTCTTGCTTTGCATTAGCGAAAGTAAATGAAAGTTGCTTCAGTCAATCTCCAGTCTAGTTTATAAACTGAACATCTGATCTAAATGATCACCCTAGTACATGTATCAAGTTCAAATCTGATTGTTGATGGTCCAACAATCAGACACCGGAAAGGCTGAAATCATTCACCTGGTGATTCCAAATCAGTTTCGAGATCAGATCCAAGGACTCCATTCGAGGATGAACCCGACCAACAAAAACATGAAAGGACAATATGGAGAAATTAGGTATTCAAGTTGGAATTTCATCCAAGACATTTTGTTCTTTGTTCTAAATTATTTCTTCTCTTTTCCCAAGAATGTCAAGAAGGCTTTGAAAAGTATACTATATTTGAGAGAAGATACTCAGCCTGCATTTGATTCCATCCCTTTGAAGATTGTAAATACCAAAGATTTACATGCCTTTGAGCTTGATCAAGACCCTTCTTCTGAATCTTGTGATGACCATCTTCAAATTGGTAAGCCCCAAGAGACCAAGGCTTATTCTACAGCTTCTGTACATACCTCACTACCTTGTAAAATTCCAGATCGATACAAGCCTCTGATTTTACCTCCTATATTCTATGCTTTCGCTAAAAATCATGATCTATAGCTACCAAGATTTAATGGTGAACGCGACAATATTACTGCTGAGAGACATGTACTGAATTTTGAGTCTTTTCTTGACCTTTTTGAAGTTGATGAAGAAGATGTCAATTTAAGGCTTTTTGCTCTTTCTTTGCAAGGCAAAGTCAAGAGTGGGTTCAAAACCCTGCGTGATGCAAGCACCTCAGATTTCCAGCAGTTTTTCAAAGTTTTCCTCGATAGGTGGGTGATTGGATAGAACCTTTTATTGATTGTAGAAGAGTATAACCAACTGAAAAGACTGCCAGGGGAGACAGTACAATAGTTTTCTTCCAGATTTAACCAAGTTTATTATTCGATGCCAGTTGATATAAGGCCTCCTCCTAGATCTGCTCTCTTGCACTACTCGGGTGCCTCTAATCCAGAAATGGAGTTTCAGTTGAGAGAAAAGAATCTTGCAATAGTTGAAGAGATGCAGAACAGTGCAGTAGATCTAGAGGCTCATTTGTTGATCCGAAGGGCAAGGTTGAAAGAAGAAAAGATGAAAAACATAGATCCAAGGGAATCGACATCCTTAGAGGTAAAGCTTGACGTTTCGGTAAGTACAGTGGAAGAGATAATGCAAAGGATCACCACAAGGAATGAGTATAGTGTTCAAGCCCATCACTCGCTGATTGAAGAAGAACAAGTTTCTGCTCCAAAACATTTTCTTTCTTATCCTAGTTGTCATAGATCTGATAATGATTGTTGTATAGATCATCTTGGAGAAGAGAGATCTGTTGATATGACATGTATGCTTGATGATGTGTTTTATACTAATGATTTTCTTATGTTTGATCAGTATGATGATGATTATGTTCTCCAAACAAAAGCTAATCTTGCAGAGAAATCAGTAGCTAGTTTGTGGGAGGAGGAAGTTCATTTTCAACAACTCGAATATAGTGATCAACCGATGCATATTAGTTATGATAGTGACGAGGAAAGTGCAGAAAATTTTGAAGTAAGTGAAGGATCTTTGCCTTTTTATTTTGATTCGTTTCAGTTCATCAGAGACAACTTCCATGCAATCAGAAATTAGCTGTCAACAAGTCTTGATTTGGACCATCTTGAGGACAATGAAAACCTTCGTCAAGACTTCTCATATTCAAATTTCCAACCCCCAATTACCATTGATTGTCAAGTTGCAGATGAAAACATGGAATTTGGCAAATATGATCAAATGATACAAGAAGATTCCCTACCTTTCTGTTTTGAATCGTTTCAGTTCTTGAAAGGTAAATTGCAAAGTAAATCTTCAAATGAACAGCTTGTAGGAAATCAACAATCTCTCAGTTTTAATTTTGAGGATGAAGGTCAGATTATAGATGAAGGCATGGAAGCCGAAATACATGATTTAATGATGCAAGAGGATTCTGTACCCTTTTGTTTCGAAGCATATCAGTTTATAAGGCAAAATCTTCGTAATATCTCTAAAGGAAAAGATGAACAACCAGTAGGATGTCATAGAGTTTTAATGGATACATCGCAATAGTCTTCTCAAATTTTCGATGATCCTATTGCTCATGTGTTGGATGATGTTTGCTGTAAAAGTTCTTCCCCATTGGATAACTGTGTGCCAGAAAAGAACGTTGATAATAATCTTATTCAAAAGTCCCCTTATTTGTCTTGTTTAACAGATTGTACATTGCATAACCTATACCAAGGTTTGCAGTCATATGAGGAGATTGATAAAGGAGACTTTTGTTCTATTTGGAATCAGTAATAGAGTTTGGTCATTCACGAAATTCAGGATCCTTTTGACAGCTTGCTGCTATCACCAAAGAAAGGCAGCACAGATGTGAGGAAAATCTTAATATCCAGCTATGAAGACTACTTGGACCAGAGCAGTAATGTGTTAATGGAAATCAAAAGCTATATTTATGAAGATCCTTTCACAATATTCTTGAAGTCATCCAGTCAATTCATGCTTTGCAAGTTTATCAGCAGTCACCTTGATTCCAAGTTTCCATGGGAGTTTCCTTTCGATTCATCCCTTTTCCTGCAGATCAGAAAGCATTTGGGAAGAAGTCAAATATCAGTGATGATGCTTACATGGTTGCATTGGTTGTTCCATTTCACTTGATCGGGTGGTGAAAAGAAAAATTAGAGTAGGTTTGATGAATAAGCTAAAAAATGAGCCTCATTCCAGTTTGTTAATTATGATTTAGTCATGTTTGGTTTTATTATGGTTTTCAGTTTTAGTCTTGAGTCAAAGTCAGTCTGCATAATGTCAATTTTCATGTTTTGACTCCATTGCCCAATGAATAAAGACACTGTCTGCTCTCCCAAAGATCTGCAGTTCTTGGCACCTCCAAGGAGCTACCATCCCCATTAGAGCCAATGTTAGAGTCGGTATAGTCATACCTCCATTAGAGATCAAAAACTCTTTGTCGCATTTCACTTTTAGGTGTCTCATTCATTCGGTCAGTTGCATTCCATTAGAAGCATCGATTTTCTGACGGATGGTTCTTGTGTTTCAATTCCCTCATGTCATGTATCTGCTAGTTCATGTTTGATCATCAAAGTTCATCAAAATTAGTTTTACAGTCATTCACAATCATGGATGGTTTCTTGGTCAGCAAAGAGTTGTTTCAGCCATTAGGTCTAGGGTTTTGTTTTTTAAAGTGTCCAATAATGCCAGCAGATGCATGAGGGAGGTTTCATGTACGGATGCAAGCAAAGAAGGAGTAGGTGGAGTCCTGATGCAAGAAGGCAAAGTGATTGCATACGAGTCTCGAAAGTTAAAAGAGCATGAGCAGAAATACTCTGCTTATGATTTGGAATTGGCTACTGTCATCCATGCCTTAAAAATGTGGTGGCATTACCTGGTGGGCAGAAAATTCTTGCTGCTTACCGATCATCATAGTTTAACCAACTATTTCAGCCAGCCCACCTTAAATGCTAGACAAGCACGGTGGGTAGATTTTTTAAGTGGCTTTGATTTCGAGATTAAACATCTGCAAGGAAAAGAAAACCAGGTAGCAGATGCTTTAAGTCGGAAAGTACAACATTTATATCAAATTTCCATTAGTGGGTGGAAGAATCCCTTCTTGGAGATGGTGAAGGAAGCCTCAAATCAAGATATTGAATATCAGCAGCTAAAGCTGCAAATACAGCAATCCGTCAATACGGCAGACCAACAAGAATATGAGGTAGATGATGCTGGAATGATATATTTCAAACGAAGATTATACATACCAAACCAAGACCAAATTAAAAATCTGATTATGGATGAATTTCATATCAGCCATTATGCGGGGCACCCAGGATACCAAAAAATGATTACCGCAATCCAAAAGGAGTACTTCTGGCCAGGATTGAAGAAGAAGATTGCCGAGTACTTGGCATGATGTTTAGAATGCCAGCAGATTAAAGCAGAGCACCAGCATCCAGTAGGACTGCTCCAACCATTACCTATCCTAGAATGGAAGTGGGAAGTCATTTCCATGGATTTTATCACAGGTTTGCCTAAGAAAAAAAGAAACAACGATTCTATTATGGTGGTAGTAGACAAGTTAAGTAAAGCTGCACATTTTATACCTGTACAATCCACATACAAAGCTGTACAGATTGCTCATATTTTTATGCAGCATATATTTAAGTTACACGGACTTCCAAAAACGATAATTTTCGATCGTGATGCGAAGTTCACATCAGCCTTTTGGAGGACACTATTCGCTGATTTAGGAACCCAACTAAATTTCAGCACAGCATACCATCCCCAAACTGATGGTCAAACATAACCAGTGAACCAAGTGGTGGAAGACATGTTGAGAGCTTATGTTATGCAACAACCCACGCTGTGGGAGGAATATTTACATCTGGTGGAATTTGCCTATAACAATGGGTATCATACCTCTACGCAGATGAGTCCATTTGAAGTCATGTATGGTCGAAAATTCCGTACACCCTCTAGCTGGGGAGGACCCGAAGATAAATTGAGTCTAGGACCTGAGATGCTGTTATGTACCTAGGGGGGGTAATATGGGGTACCGAGGGAGGTACCCAAGGTAATAATATAATAATGGGATGGGCCATAGTAATAAATAAGGTGGTTAACCCATGTCATGTAAGGGACCACAAGTAGTTAATAATAATGTAATGGGCCCATGGTATTAGTTGATGGTATGAGGAAACCATGGTAATGATGCATGGTATTGTATGTATGAGGCCTATATAGAGGCTAGAGACTCCACATGGAGAGATATGAAGAGAAGTATTCTTTTATGAATGGGTTGTGTAGTGTTCTCCTTCCTTAAGGAGTGATTGTATGGTGTTGCCCTACCATAAGG
>APFE030593377.1:0-18009 GCA_000404065.3 Pinus taeda | reverse complement strand
TCCACTCATGCCTAGGGAAATTCAACCCTGCGACCTTGAGGGAGGTTCCATCACAATTAGAGAAAGGGAGGTATCATCTCGTGTGAGGGCACTTGAGTCTTTGTACTTAGTATCATTGTTGAAATAATCATTGTAATTCAACCCCTTAGCTAAGATAGAGTGTCACTATAGTGTATCCACAATTCCATGCAACTTCTTATAGTTGGATACTTGATCATCACTTCAAAGAATGTCTTCAAGTGTGTGTTGCACCACTAAACATAGATCCCTTGGGACATATCAATATCAGGCTCCACTTCTAATGGCAGTTTTTCTAGCACTATTAGCCTAGGTGCAATATAGATTTGTGTCTTGGGTTCATCAAAAGATCATTGTTCATCTTCCCATTTATTGTCTGCATTTTCCATGGTTAAGGAATTAAAACACAATGAGATGTCAAAGCAATGTGAGGTAGACTTGCAATTGGTCATTGAGATAGGTTGGCATTGACAATTTAGTTATGACTTGTATCATCTCTAGCTTGATATAAAATCCATCTACACCTACCATATAGCCCAAATAAGTTATGAAGTCCATGGAAAATAAACTCTTCTTCAAATTCATCAAAGGTTTCTTCTCTCTTACATCTTTTCATAATACAACTTTGACATATTATAAATGTTATGTCCATATTTTGCTATAGAGGAGAATGGTATCACAATACACAATGAGAAAATAACCTAGATAATCTCTTAATACATGATTCACCAATCTTTGGAATTTATTTGGTGCATTAGTGAGTTCAAATTCCATTACCAATATCCATACAAGCATGGTAAAGTTTGGAAGCTCATTTTCCACGTATCTTCTTTCTTAACTTGTACCCTAAATTAAGCGCAAGCTTAAACATATGTGTTTCTTATGGCTTGCAAGCATCCCCATGATATAGCAAAGGGGAAATATTCCTTTTCTACTTTATGTTGAAAGAACAATGTAGGAAACCTCAATAGAAATCCAAATAGCACACAATGAGACCAACGAAGTGAAAATTACAGTTTAACATTGTATATTTTACAAAGAGTTATAATGCATATTCAGAAGAATGACACCAAGGCTTCTCCACTAAGCATGTTCATACTAGTGACCAAAACACTTTCATCAAAATTAAATCCTATCTAAATAGGATAAACACTGCAACCTAACTAAACATTTCCCTTTATTGGAACTACCAAATATGAAACTTAAGTAAAACTAATCTTCATATTTATGATTAAATTACAAGCATGATATGTCACAGAGGAAATATTTCTTTACAAAAGGTCCCTTTTCACTCGAAGGATCACAAAAACTAAAGTAGGATAGGAGACTAAGTATCTATTTCAAACAAATTTCATTGGTAAAGATATTATTAAACTTTTCCACATTATTGACTAATGAAGTTCATCTTTTTTAACAACATAGGATTATTAATATGTAAATATCAATTTTAAAATATTATTTACTAACACTGAAATCTATTTCATATTATTATGATACTCTCGAATCTCATATCCATCCAAAAATTCCAACACACTCTTGTCTAACCTTTAGGGGATGCCAACTTTCATAGGAAAAACAAGATCTTTATAAACAATACTAAAATAACATTGGAACATCACACAAGTGAAGGTCTGGATCAGGCTAAACTCTAGAGGGAAACTGTAAAATTTTATGGATTTTCATCAACAAGCAAGGTACTCTCTACATTTACATTGAAGAGTGGATTCTAGTGAAATGGTAATTCATTGGCTAATCTATTTCAGCGTTAAGATTAGGGCCCTAGAGGCACAATACATTCATCTTCTAGTAAAGTTGGTCAAGCCAAAAAATTGTGATGTACTGAAGGGAGTTTCTAGCAAAATCACCACAATCATTAGTGGACATGGAAGACACTATTGTAAACAAAAACACAATTGAGTAGAAGTGATGTGATATGAGGATGTGGAAGCATAGTGTTAGAGTTGTGTGTTGAATGCTATGTAGTGATTGTGTCACATAAACATATGAGAAGTAGGAATAAGAAATAACGAAGAGACAATCGCCCAAACAAACAAAATAAGTGTTTCGAATTGTCTTTCAATTTTTAGAGTTATATTGTTCCTATGGCCTGAGATGCATGTTTTTGTGCAACTAGATTGTGACTAGTCACTAAGCATTCTCTCTAAACAATCCTTTTGGCTATTGGTTTGGGGATGTTTTGCATGAATTAATCTTATGACTCATTAAGTTCAAATTTTGATAGTTTGAAACAAACACAAAGTTCATTTAAATGTATTCTATTCCTACCCATTTTGTTGCATGCATCTAATTTCCCTGTAGGTGTAATGTTGGGTAGGAGGGTAGCCAAATTCCGACAAAATTGTTTGCACAATGAAGTCATGACTACATTCAATTAATTTTCTTAAGTGATACTCCAACATGTAATATGATAAAATTTACGTTTATAGGGTTGACACTACTTGTTAAACCCTGTAGGTGCTTATATATATATATATATGTATCATGTGAGGAAAGGTTCCATAGCCATCTCTTATTCATATTCACTGTAATTGATCCGGATTTAAACAACAACACAAAATATTACAGATATAACCATAAATATAGAGATGCAATGGAAATAACACTTCATTTCATCAATATCAAATACTGAAATATGCTTACAAACAAAATGGAAATAAGACTAGCTTAGGTGATGGTAGCTTATCTCTGAGAAGAGATGTGGTGCTTGCATGCCTTTGAACTGAGCTAAAATGAGGCTCAAGGGCATTTTTATTATTGAACAATAAGAGAAAACCCTAAACAATCAAAACCCTAACTCGAGTTGATGTAACACCAAGAGTTTACGGGCCCCGTTGGGGTTAGTTGGGAAACCAACTTCCCGGGGTCATAACTTGGTCATATTATCTCAGTTTCACACGTATGATACCTCGTTGGAAAGGTCTCTCTGAGGACTATAACTGTTGAGGTGATTTCTATTGAAATCCTTAGAGGCATTTTGCTAAAAAAAAAACATCATTAAGGGCCCCAAAACGGCTTCAGAAGGTCAGGACACGAAAAAACTGCCAAAAATAGTAAATTATGCTACAATTAAGGAAACTAAAAAAAAATGAAAGAACAATGGTGAGGTTCTAAGTTGAATAGGTAGGTGTCAACCAATATCCACCTAGATCGGTCCTCCCTCATTAGGAAGCAATGGTTTCCATTGAGTTGAGTTCCTCCCTGAGATGAGGAAACTTCTACTGAACTTGGTCCCTGGTGAGCCATTTGCCTTCGTGCAGGAGTTGGTCATAATCGACAACTCGATACAACTAGATCTTCTGTTGTTGAGTGTTCTTGATCTATGTGTCCATGATCCAATCAGTTTCATCTTTTTCCATGTAGTTTGGATTTAACTCTGTTGATGTGAATTGTTCTGCAATGTCGGATGTGTTTAGTAATGGTGGAAAGCATGGCTGAAGGAAATCCACATTGAACATTGGGTGTAGGCCAAGGAATGGGGGAATGTTGAGCTCAAAAGCATTATCTCCCACAACCTTGGTGATGGTGTATGGCCTATATCAAAGCAGGCGAATATTGTGGTGGGGCCTAGTGAGGTGCTCCTTCTGCAAATGCAGCCAAATTTTGTCGCCCACCTAGAACTTGTGTGGCACCCAATGTTGATCATGTCACTGGTTGTACTTAGCATTGGCTTTGTCCAATATCTCATGGACCTGTTGGAAGATGTGTTGAATGTTCTCAATGAAGCTATTTTCCTTGTCGGCTTCGAACTAGACATGAGTCAAATCTACTTCAGTCCTGACAAATAGTATGGCCACATCATATAGTGGTTGGAATCCCAAGCCCACTTGAAAAGGTTTGTGGCCAGTCAAGTTGTGGAGAGCTCGGCTATAGTTGTGCTGGACATAGGGGAGGCTCTCATCCCATGTGCATAGATGCTTTGACTTGTACATGCACGGAATGTGTACGATCATCCTGTTGACGAACTCTATTTGGCCATCCATTTGGGGATGGAAAATTGTGGACTTCATGAGCTTGGTGTCCAGCATCAACTAGAGATTAGACCAAAATATACTGAGGAACCTGCAACCCAATCTAAGATGATAGAATGTGGGATTTGAAGTGTACCCACACTTATTCAAAGAATAGTTTAGCAGTGGATTCTGCTATGATATTCTTCTTGCATCCCACCATAATGGCCATCTTCGAGAATTTATCGATGACCACAAAACATAGTCCTTTCCATGCTTATTAGAAGGAAGGCCCAACATGTAATCGATGGAGATGGATTTCCAAGGTCGACTAGGGGTAGACAACGAAGTATAGAGGCCTTGCTTGTTTATGGTCAGTTTGGAAATGGCGCAAAAAGTGCGGGATCTAATGTACTTCCCGACACCTTGCCGAAGATTAAGCCAATAGAAATACTTCTGCAGTACTTCCACCATTTTCTCAAACCTGAAATGTTTAGTGGCCTGACTGTAGTGTGCTTCCCAAATCAACTTGGCATGCTCACTTGAAGGAACACAAAGGTGTCATAGGTGGCATAACATAGCATCATAGAGGTGAAAATCTAGAACTTGTTGACCCTCCAGGAGTGTATGGTATGTATGGTCAAATTCTGGGTCACTTTTGTAGAGATGTGGCCAATTAGAAGTCTTGTTCCCATAAGAGTTGAGCATGGTGGTTAACGCCATGATCGGTGGTTGAGCGAGGTAGTCTGTAATGTTATTGGTGCTACCCTTCTTGTGCTTGATATTCAAATGGAACTGTTGCAGGTATGTGGACCACTTCTGATGGCGATTATTCTGCAACTTCCCTTGTGTTTGTATGAACTATAGGGGCTAGTGGTTTATGTGGATGATTGTTTGCTTCTCCAAAATGTAATGCTTTCGTTGTTGAGAGGCATCCACAATGGAATACATCTCTTTTTCATAAGCGGGATAATATTGGAATGTGTCTGAAAGTGTCTTGTTGTTATATGCCACTAGATGCCCTTGTTGAGTAAGGACTGCTCCAATAGCATAGTCAGAGGCATCTGTCTCGATCTCAAATGGTTGTTGCAAGTCTGGTAATGTGAGCACTGGTGCAAATCAGAGGTGATGTTTAAACTCTACGAATGCCTTTTGTTGAGATTCAGACCAAAATAGTTTTGCTTTCACTCCTCCCTTGGTGACTTGACTCAAGGGCCAAGTGATATGAGAGAACCCCAACACGAACGTGTGGTAGAAATTGTCAAGAGCCAAAAAGCTGCAGAGCTCTGTCAGAGTGGTTGGGGCTAGCCAATCCCAAATGACTTGGATCTCAGTTGGATCCACATGCACCCCATGTTCATCAATAATGTATCCCATATACTGAACCTAGGTCATGCCAAAATTGCATTTCTTCAATTTGGCACACAACTTGTGTTGTCGCAGTGTTTGGAGAACCTGTCAGACATGGTGGAGGTGCTCTTCCTAACTCTGGCTAAAGATCAGGATGTCATCCAAGTATATCACTACAAATGAGTTGTTGAATGGTCGCAAGATCTCATCCATCAGTCTCATGAAGGTTGCAGGAGCATTCATCAACCTAGAAGGCATAACCAACCATTCAGAAATGCCCTCCTTAGTTTTGAAGGCAGTCTTCCACATATTGGAGGGTTCGACTAGTACCTGGTGATATCCGGACTTCAAGTCGATCTTGCTGAAATATTTGTCCCGCTTGACTTGGTCCAGAAGGTCATCAATCTATGGGATTAGGTACCTATTCCTAACAGTGATCTTGTTCAGCGCCTAATAGTCAATACAAAGTCTCCAAGTCCCATCCTTCTTCAGTACCAACACAATCAGGCTCCCACAAGGTGGTGAACTTGACCGGATGTGACTTTTCTGCAACAGATCCTAAATCTTCCTCTTGATTTCATCATGCTCCAGAATGGAGCGCTGATAGATTAGTCCATTTGGCAATGGCACACTTGGGGTCATATTGATGGAGTGCTTGACGTGACAGTGCAGAGGCACCCCTGCGAGGGAGGTGAAGATGTCCTCGTACTCCTCTATGAAATTTTCCATCCATTGTTGTCATGCGGAGGGGCCCTATCTAGAGGTCATGGTCACCATCTTCATCTGTACTCTAGGGTGTATCATCACAGAAACAAATTTCTTGGTTTTGGAAATGAGCTTACTACATTGCTTTATAGTAACTAGAGAGATGGCGATAGGCAGTGCTACCTCTAGTATCTTGTACAACTTATTTCCCAAGGTAACAATACAATGCAAGGCCTTGACTCATACACAACATGTCACTTCCACAAGTATGGTTGGCCTAATAATACATCACAAACATCAAGGGGAAAAACTTCACATAATACCTAATCTATGAAAGGCTTGACATTGTATGGAAGGCAACACTGTTGGCTCACTTGAAGATCCTACCCTTGGTGGAGCCACCTAATGGTGTACAGTTGTGGGTGTGATGTGGTCGGTAAGCGCAACTGCTTCACGATATTTGTTGCAATTAGGTTCTTTTGGCTCCCGTTGTTGACAATGAACTGTAACGGGGAACCCTTTACCCACATATGGGAGTGAAAGAGATGCTCCTCATCCTCTGGATCTTTGGGTTCCTCCTTCTAGATCTCCATGGTCGCAACAATGACATTAGGCTTCACATCAATAATCTGCTTTCCTTTGTCATTCCCCTTTTTGGGTTCTGACTCAGAGTCAGAACATGCATCTGATTCCGAAGCCTTCATCTCGGCCACGAGTGACTGCTTGCCTTGACACTCACTTGTGTTGTGAGTGGAGCTCTTTGGAACTCACACCACTTTCTCGTGTCCTTCTTTAGCTTCGTAGTATAGTCCTTTGCTTTTGGCTTTGGTGAGTTGTCTTGGGTCATACCGCCTTGGCTTTGTCCTTTTTTCTGTGGTTTGGGGGCATATTTCCCTTGCTTTGGATTTGCAGATCCAAAGTATCACTTCTTCTGTTTAAACTTCTTCTCGATCTTGACAGTGTATTGGTACATCGTGCCAAGTGAGGAGATGTCTAGGAACTCCATCTCATCCTGGATGTATCTATGTAGGCAACCATGATACTTGAGTACCAAATGTTTCTCAGAATCCTTAATACCCAACTTCGTGCGAAGGGTATGAAAAACAATGGTAAACTCTGGCACATCTTGGTCCCTTCCCTGCCACAGTGTGGTCCACTTTATGTATTTTTCCCAGGCTAATCCAAGAAAAAAAGGTGTGACAATCCAAAAAAGTTCCAAAATATATTAAGTTTGTAGAGACTAACGCAAGGATATATTACTAAAATCTAGTACTCCTCAGGGTTGTTTGAAACACAATGAAAATTAAAATTGGTACCATCGAGTAAGGCATAACCAGATATCTATTTTTCTTAGTTTTGAATTTTCCATCATGCGTAGCCAAAGTGCTAAATATGTAACCATTTCTAGTATTGCAAAATTTTCATGGAAACTAAGTTAAGGATATTGTACCGAAAATTGTTACTTTTTGGGCTATTTCAAACAACTAAAAACTAAAATAAGTACCATAAGGTAAGACATTCTAAGGTGATTTTTTTATCAATTTTGTGGAAATTTCAAACAACTTAAAGTTAAAATTAGTACCATAAGGTAAGACATACTAAGGTGTATTTTTTTGGTTAGTTTTCACTTGTTTTGAATTTCCCATCAAGCATAGATGAAGGGCTAAGCATGAAATATCATTTCTTGTATTTTTAGAGAACAAATTATTTTGTTCTTGTTTTGAAAAAAGAGCATAAAATGCTGAGGGGACCCACTCAATAATAAAAAAGAACCTAAAAGAATAAAATAAAGGATGCATCTGAGGATGGTAACAACTAATTGTGAACACACCATAAAAATATATGTATGCTTATCATACCTTGACAGTAAAAGTAGTTGTGAGAAATTGGAATAGATTCTCTTCAACTCAATATCAAATTGGATAGTGAAATGATTAAAAGAAATACAACCCAAAGGATATACCAACTATGTAGCTCTTGTTGATACAAAAAAGAAGAACATTTTATCATAATGCTTAAATGCAACACATTAACTTATTTTACCATAATGCTTCATTGCAACACATTAACTCATTTTATCATAATGCTTCAATGCAACACATTAACTCATTTTATCATAATCCTTCAATGCAACACATTAACTATTAAATATGAAAACATAACAAAATTCCAGGTTATGCCATGTAAGGGAAATATGTAGTCATGGCATAGAAATTTTTGTTACAGGTAATCAACGATCAAAGATAAAAGTTGAACTAACTTATAACACTATGTGGAAAATTGTGTGAAATTACCAAACATTTTACTTTATCTATATAGTAAAAGGTTTGAAAATATTTGTAACCTATCATGCCTCAATCTTGCATAGTATCAACCTAATAGAATTGTATGGAAGGATATTTGTTACCATGGATTTTTATAAATTATAAGGGAAATCATTAATAAATTAAAGATGTTGCTTCGAGCTGATAATGTAACTTAGTTGTTCATTTTAATTCAAACAACTATCATTTAGAATACATGAATCCCCCAAACATGAGGAAAATACTAACAAACAACAAATCTTCACCGATTATGAAAAACGAAGCGAGAATATATACCTAAACCAACATTTTTCCTATAACCAATTGAGCTCATTTCCTTAATATCAATGTCTACAGTGAGCATTGAGTACCACAATAGTTCTCACGAATATTAAATAGGAACACACAATCAAGTTAGTTCAATTGGATCTTAATTTAAGCACATGTAATGTTCATGGTGAAATGAATACTTTGAGAAAACTATTAAGCACATACCTAAGATCAAATCAAAATGTGGGTAGGAAAAAAATCATAGGTTTCAGGAAGACATATCAAATTGGGACATTGAGAATAGTAGCCATGCAAAAGAGGGAAAGATCACCTACTGAAAAAATGTTCAAGTCTTTTATAGTGTGCACATATGCAGATAAAACAAATGATAAGCAATAGCTGCTTTAATAATAACAGATTATGATATTTATCATAGTTAAACTTTGCATTGATAAATTCTCACAAATGGTTTGTAAAAACAATGTGTGACAGGTAGCTATTGAAGGAGAGATGTTGGGAGCACTCCTTGAGACTGATGTAGGTATGGAAGGAGAGATTTTGGGAGCACTCCTTGTGGCATATGTACATCAAAAAAATTGCATCAGATGGCAGAGCAGTGAAAGTTGTTGATTCAAAACTAACTACCTATGAACGAGGACATGATCCAGTGATACATCGAGGATGGCGTAAAATTTAAGGGGGGGACTATGTAACTCCCTTCCCTTGTGTAATACATTATTGTAAACCTTAGCTAAGCTAGATCTAGGTGTGATATCCTCTTTTTTGTATTAAATGTTTGTAAAACTAAGATGAGCAAAGCTAGGGTTAAACTATTATACACCTAAGATGAGGAAATATAGGTGATATGTAATAAGAAAAGAAAATGTATTATTAAATAGATTAATAAAATAAATCACTTGAAGGGTAGAGCACCAGTAGAGAGGAGATTCTTGCCAAATCCCATGAGGAATGGGATAGAAATGAATCTTTAATGATAAACTTTTAGATATGATTCTAGATAAGCATGGATGGAGTGGATATCCATATGATGGATCGGAGATAAAGATCCATACTTAAGGAGTTGGACAAAGATAATTATAGTGTGTTGATATTAATGATTTTCATAATGTATCCTTGAATTCATTACTATGCAATGGTCATATAATAGTGTTAAGATAGTTATTGTATCTAATATCAAGTGGAAACTCTGGTGCATGTAGAAATTAGACAATAAAAAATGCGGTATATCTATGTTCATGCTTCTATGAAGTAATCAAGGTACCGACAAGTTAGAATGAGTAATCTCGTTATGCATAAGGATTATTCCATTGATTGTATTGAAGAGATCTTGTTGAAGAGTATGCCTAAGAGTATTAGTGTGGCTCATTGCTCTCAATTTAATTCCATTCTTAATAGTACTAGAGAAAGTTGTCGGAATAATAATCATTCGCATGATAATAAGGTATGTGGAATCATACTTGCGACTTAACCAAGTTATGAATGGAAGTCTAATATGCTTAATATTCATCCAATATATAAGATTTATTGAGGAAATAAAAAGATCACATCAATGACCGATGTTTAGGGTTATTCAACTTTATTTGAAATTGGTATGAATGTTTGAATGATAGTGTTCATATAATAACTAAAATTAATGTACAAGTAAATACGGTCAAAATCTAACTATAATAGAGACAAATTTTTTAAGTTAATGGAGCCTAACAGTGAAATTTTTGGGTAGGCCATGGAGGTACGTTACATGGCTTGTCCAGTAGTTGGGATGACTTTTTCAAATGCCATAATGTATAGTGAGTATCAAAAAATCCATTTAACCTCAAATTTGAGGGGTAGGAGTGCCATATACAATTGGAAATATCTTGGCATCATCTTTCTAACCTTATATCTTATGCTCCCATTTGAGCTCGGTATTTTGAGAAAGTAAACCTTCAAAGATACAGTATCTAAATGGGGTGTGATTCTAGTTTTTTTGGGTCATATTGAAAAATATTTTATATCTCCTCATTCCTATGGAATTAGAGGGAGTGCCACATACCATTAGAAAAGTATCATAATATCCTATTTGATTATGTAATTTCCTCTTTCATTTGGACAACCTTTGACATCAATAACAACAATTTTCAACACTGATAACTTCTAAGTTAAGAAAATGAAGAATATTCTAAAATACATGTGTTGTGATGTCCATATGAGTGAGCTAGTAATAGGTCTAGTTTTATGGTGATTGGCTTGCAAATACCCATTAGATGAAATTTCAAATGTCAGTTGAACGATATTATCCTTATTCATGTTCCAATTTTCTTTCTTCCATTTGGTTTTTCCATTTGACGGGAAATATATTTGTTATAATTCTGGACCCTAGTACAAGCAACTTGTCTACCATAACACTAATACCAATATTACTTGTCATGATTTGGCCTTGCTTTCCTCCACCCGAAGTTACCAAACCTTCTATGCACTACAATATTCATATTATCTAAACCCTTATCAAACTCATGGATTCCATGCTGAAGAAAAGAAAATTCCTATGTCATATGTGCATTGTAACCTAAAGGTATAATCTAGTCGAGGAAACAAACACATTAATTTGAAAAAAAGAAAATAAGCATGAAAGGGAGAGACACTGGCCTCTAAAGGTTTGGTGAAGCAAATATGGTGATGTGAAGCATTCGATCTTAAAATGAAACATGGGCTTACAATGTAGGGCCTCAGAATAAAACAGTCATGTCTAGTGATTCTCAACAACATAAGGCCCACCAGGCTTGTTGCTATGCTACCTCTTGATGACATTGATCCCACTCCAAAATTGTACACCCCTTGGATTTAAGCTCATTTGTGAAGAATTCCTAATGATGGTGCTAAATTATTTTTCCTCCTCATTTTCACTCCACACATACTTGGCTACCACCCTTGAATGTTGACCAAGTGCTCAATATTTAGCTCAAAAATATTTTTTCTCAGAATGGCTCGAAACATAAACGAGCACGTCATTCTCGACAAAATTATCCCAACGCAACTCATTTCACTGAAATCCAAGTTCGTATGAGGAAGACATCATGTTGTGTCTGCTTTACGAAGCAAAATAAATTTAAAAGAAAATGCACAATCAGATGTTTGTACTACTAACATGGCACGTGAGTGCGCAAGGTCAACAGTGGTCAAAGGTCCAATTAGGCATTTACAAGCGTCATATTTTGGTTGGTTATCAAATGTGGTGACTTGGCATGATTTTTTTGGTTAATGGGGGACCAACAAGGAGGAGAAAAGTGGCAAGCTTGGAGGCCACCACATGTCCCTCCCCAAAGGTCGACTCAACATGCAGTGTAAAAATATATTTTGGCAGAGTGGGGGGTTAAAACCAAGACTTGCACCAAACAAACATAACACATTTTCATTACACCACCGCATTACAACTTAACTATTATGTTTACCACAACTATTTAAAGTTTAATGTAATGTGATTTTAGGGTTTAGGTTTTAGGGTTGAGGGTTTAGGGTTTAGGGTTTATGATTTAGGGTTGAGGGTATAGGATTTGTAACACTTCAGTAAATGCTTTTAATAAAATCTTAAATAAAAGTTACAAAACACTTTTTAAGATGTCATAAAATTCCTAGGTTTTAGTGTTTAGGGTATATTTTTTGCAATTTAGGGTTTAAGATTTATAATGCTTTATCAAACGATTTTAATAAAAATTTAAATAAAAGTTACAAAATAATTTTTAAAATGTTATAGAATGCGTTGGGTTTAAAGTTTACAGTTTAGGATGGAGGGTTTAGGATTTAGGGTTTGGCATTTAAAATATTATAAAATGATTAGGGTTTAGTGTTTGTAGCACTTCAGTAATGCTTCTAATAAGCACTTAGAAAAAGATTACAAAATGCTTGTTAAAATGTTATAGAATTCTTAGGATTTAGTGCGTAGGGTTTAAAATGTTATAAAATGATTAAGGTTTAGGGTCTATAGCAATTTAGTAAATTCTTTTAATAAAAACTTAAGTAAAAATTACAATACATTTTTCAAAATGTTATAAAATGCTTTAGTTTTAAGGTATACTATTTAGCTTAGGGCTTGTGGTTTATGGTTTATGGCTTAGGTTTTATAACTCTTTATTAAATTATTTTAATCAACACTTAATTAAAAGTTACAAAACACTTTTTAAAATGTTGTAAATTGCTTAGGATTTAGGGTTTAGGAATTGGTGTTTAGGGTTTAGGGTTTATAACACTTCAGTAAATGGTTTTACTAAACACTTCAATAAAAGTTAAAAAACTCTTTTTAAAATGTTATAAAATTCTTATGTTTTAGGGTATAAGGTTTGGTGTTTAGGTTTTAGGGTTTAGGGTTTAGGATTTATTAAAATGTTAAGAAATTATTACTGTTTAGGATTGAGGGTTTGGGTTTAGCATTTAGGGTTCAGGGTCTAGGGATTATAACACTTTACTAAATGACTTTAACAAACACATAAATACAAAATAAAAATTACTTTTTAAAATGTTATAAAATGCTTAGGGTTTATGGTTTACAGTTTTGGGTTTAAGGTTTAAGGTTGGCAGTTTAGGGTTTGGGGTTTAGGGTTTAGGGTTTAGGGTTTGGGGTTTACTTTTTAGATTTTAGGGTTTACAATTTATAACAACTTAGTAAATTCTTTTAATAAACAATTAGATGAAAGTTCTAAAATGATTTTTAAAGCATTATAAAATGCTTACAAAATGCTTTTTAAAATGTTATGAAATTCTTAGGGTTTCAGATTTAGGGTTTGGAGTTAGCGTTTAACGTTTAGGGCTTATAAAACTTTAGTAAATTATTTTAATAAACACTCAAATAAAAGATAAAAATTACTTTTTAAAATCTTATAAACTTCTTAGTGTTTACTGTTTACGGTTTGGGGTTTAGGGTTTAAGGTTGGGGTTTACAGTTTAGGGTTTGCGGTTAAGGTTTTGGGGTTTAGGGTTTAAGGTTTAGCTTTTATAACACTTTACTAAATGATTTTAATAAACACTTAATAAAAAGTAAAAAAACACTTCTTAAAATGTTATAAAATGCATAGGAATTAGGGTTTAGGGTTTAGGGTATAGTGTTTAAGGTTAACGGTTTAATGTTTATAAGATTTAGGTAAATGATTTTAATAAACACTTAGATAAAAGTGACGAAACACTTTCTAAAATGTTATAAAATGATTAGGGTTTAGAATTCAGGGATTAGGGTTTAGCAGTTTAAGTTTAGGGTTTAGAATTCAGGGATTAGGGTTTAGCAGTTTAAGTTTAGGGTTTAGGGTTTAGGGTGTAGGGTTTGAGGTTTTCGGTTTAGGGTTTAGGGTTTAAGGTTTAGGTTTTAGGGTTTAGTTGTTAGGGTTTATAAAACTTTAGTAAATTCTTTAGGGTTTAGTGTTTAGGGGTTAACGTTTAGTGTTTAGGGTTTAGGGACACTTTAGTAAATGATTTTAATAAGCAATTTAAAAAAATGTTACAAAATGCTTGCTAAAATGTTATAAAATTCTTAGGATATAAGCTTTAGGGTTTATAACACTTTAGTAAACTCTTTTAATAAACAATTTAAAAAACGTTATAAAACGTTCATTTAAATGTTAGAACATGCTTAGGGTTTAGGGTTATAAATGTTATAAAATTCTTAGGGTTTAGGGTTTAAAAAGTTACAAAACTCTTGATAAAATGTAACAAAATTCCTAGGTTTTAGGGTTTATAACAATTTAGTAAGTGCTTTTAATAAACACTTAAAAAAGGTTACAAAACACTTTTTAAAATGTTATAAAATACTTAGGGTTTAGGGTTTCATGTTTGGGTTTTAAATTGTTAGAAAATGATTAGGGTTTAGGGTTTGGAGTGTGGGTTTTAGGGTTTAGGTTTTCAGGTTTAGGGTTTAGGGTTTATAATACTTTATTAAATGGTTTTAATAAACAATTAAATTAAAGTCACAAAACACTTTTAAAATGGTCCTAAAATCCTTAGAGGTTTAGCGTTTAGGGTTTAGGGTTTATTGTTTATAAGACCTTAGTAAATGCTTTTAGGTTCTAGGCTTTAGGCTTTAAGCATTAGGATATAGGCTTTGGGGTTTCGGGTCTAGGATTTAGGGTTTATAGCACTTTAGCAAATTCTTTTAGTAAACACTTAAATAAAAATTCCATATCACTTTTTAAAATGTTATAAAATTCTTAGTCTTTAGGGTTTAGAGTTGAGGGTTTGGGGTTTAGGATTTGGGATTTAGGGTTTACGGTTTACGGTTTATAACACTTTAGTAAATGGTTTTAATAAACACTTGAATAAAATTTTCAAAACACTTTATAAAATGTTAGGGTTTGGGGGTTTAGGGTTTATTAGGCTTTAGTTTTTGGGGTTTATAAAACTTTAGTAAATGATTTTAATAAACACTTAAGTAAAATTTAAAAACACTTTTTAAAATGTTATGAAATGCTTAGTGTTTAGGTTTGGGGTTTATAACACTTTTAGTAAGTGCTTTTAGAAAACACTTAAAAAGTGTTACAAAAATCTTTTTAAAATGTTATAAAATGCTTAGGGTTTAGGGTTTAGGATGTAGGGTTTGGGTTTAAGGTTTAGGGTTTATAACGTTTTGGTAAATTATTTTAATAAACACTTAAACAAAAGTTACAAAATCATTTTTAAGAGGTTATAAAATGCTTAGGGTTTAGGATTTAGGCTTTAAAATGTTAAAAAGTGCTTAGGGTTTAGGGTTTAGGGTTTATAACACTTTAGTATATTCTTGTAAGAAACACTTAAAAAATGTAACAAAATGCTTGTTAAAATGTTATAAAATAATTGGGGATTAGAGTTTAGGTCTTAGGGTTTAGTGTTAGGGTTTAAATTGTTATAAATTGCTTAGGTTTTAGGGTTTATAAAAGCTTAGTAATTTATTTTAATAAACACCTAAAAAAAGTTACAAAAAGCTTGTTAAAATGTTATTAAATTCTTAGGGTTTATGGTATAGGGTTTAAAATGCTATAAAATGCTTAGCGTTTAGGGTTTATAACACTTCCATAAATGATTTTTATAAACGCTTAAAAAGAGTTAGAAAAGGATTTTTAAATGTTATAAAATTTTTAGGGTTTAGTGTTTAGGGTTTAGGGTTTAAATTGTTATTAAACCCTTACGGTTTAGGATTTATAACACTTTAGTAAATTATTTTAATATACACTTAAAAAAAATATAAAACACTTGTTCAACTGTATAAAATGTTTAGGGTTTATGGTTTAGGGACATTTTAGTAAATGCTTTTAATAATAAAAAAATCAAAAGTTACAAAATGCTTGTTGAAATGTTGTAAAATTCTTAGGATTTGGGGTTTAGGATTTAGGGTTTATGACACTTTAGTAAATGCTTAGGGTTTAGGGTTAAAAACATTATAAAATTCTTACTGTTTAGGGTTTAGGGTTTTAAAAAGTTAAAAAATGCTTGATAAAATGTAATAAAATGCCTATTTTATGGTTTATAACAGTTTCGTAAATTCTTTTAATAAACACATACAAATTAGGTTACAAAATGCTTATTAAAATGTCATGAAATAGTTAGGTTTTAGGGTTTAAGATTTGAGTTTTAAAATGTTATAAAATTCTTAGGGTTTAGAGTTTGGGGTGTAGGGTTTAGGGTTTATAATGCCTTAATAAATTATTTTAATAAACACTTACATAAAATTTACAAAAAAAATTTAAAAATGTTATAAAATGCTTAGGGTTTATGATTTATGGTTAATGGTTTAATGTTTAGGGTTTATGGCACTTCAATAAATCCTTTTAATAAACACTTAAATAAAAGTTACAAAATACATTTTAAGAGTTATAAAATCCTCAGGGTTTACAGTTTCATGTTTAGGGTTTAGGGTTTAGTGTTTATAACACTTTATTAAATGCGTTTAATAAACACTTAAGTCAAAATTACAAAACAATTTATAAAATATTATAAATCACTTATGGTTTATGGTTTAGAAGACCTTAGTAAATGATTTTAGGGTTTATGATTTAGGCTTTAAAAAGTAGGCTATAGGGTTTAGTGTTTTAAGTTTAGGGTTTAGGGTTTATAATAATTTAGTAAATTACTTTAATAAACACGTAAATAAAAGTTATTGAACACTTTTTAAAATGTTATAAAATTCTTAGTGTTTTAGATTTAGAGTTTAGGGTTTGGGTTTAAGGTTTGGGTTTAGGGTTTGGGTTTAGGGTTTTGGATTTAGGGTTTAGGGTTTACGGTTTAGAGTTTAGGTTTTATGGTTTATAACACTTTTTAAAATGATTTCACTAAAAACTTCAATAAAAGCTACAAAATAATTTTTAAAATGTTATTAAATTCTTAGTGTTTAGGGTTTAGGGTTTCAGGTTTAGAATTTAAGGTTTATAACACTTTAGCAAATTATTATAATAAACACCTAAATAAAAGTTACAAAACACTTTTTAAAATGTTATAAAATTCATAGGGTTTGGTGTTTAGGGTTTGGATTTTAGATTTTATGGTTTACAATTTAGGATTTATAACACTTTAGTAAATGATTTTAATAAACAATTAATAAAAGTTGCAAAATGCTTTTTAAAATGTTATAAAATGCTAAGGGTTTATGGTTTGACATTTAGGTTTTAGATTTTAGCATTTAGGATTTAGGGTTTATAACACTTTAATAATTGCTTTCAATAAACACTTAAATAATTTTTACATAACACTTTTTCAAATGTTATAAAATACTTAGGGTTTAGGGTTTAGGGTTTATGATGCAGGAGCATCCAACTCAGGGAAGGACATGGTGGGAGTTTGTCTTGTTCAAAAAAAATTGATTTTCATTAGTTTTTTTATTTTCTATGAATGGTTGTCTCAGACAATGACAATGGTTGCTTAAGTAATTCTTTTTTTTCCTCTTAGTATTATTTAGAATTTGTTTTAATTTACAAAGCAAGAAAAGACAGTTATTCAGGAATAGTTTTAACGTAACCATTGGCAGTTCTGATAGGTGCCTAATATTCTCTACGAAACAAAGGAAGAAACAATGGATGTAATCTTTTTTTTCGCATCATAGAAGAAATACAGAGAAAACATAGAAATATTTTCTGAATACAAGAACATTTGAAACCATTCATACTATGGTCCTAAACTTCCTATTTTATACTGTAGAAACTACTTCCTTTTTTCCCATCAACAAAGCTAAAAATAAAAAGGTGAACAACAAGCATAAAGGTGAGGAGAGCTATCAGACAAACCACAGTGCCAACAGAGCGAAGATACAAATGGGCCAAGAAAGCTATTATTATAGAGACAAGCTTTAGGTACCGAAATCAAACACATTCCAAATTTCCATTGTAGAATGTAAACAAATGAATTTCCAATAAAAATACCATCATAAATATATATATATATAGATATAT